>CAUYTI010064975.1:0-87431 GCA_963575145.1 Galago senegalensis
GCTAAGCTCTAGCAAGTACTTCTGTGGCTGCCCGGAGCAGGGGAACTCCGCTCCGGTGACCCACCACCCGCCGGAAGTTTGCAGCTCTAGCAATCAGTTCTGGACCTGCCCAGAGCCCTGGGGCAGGTTGCTTCTCTGTCGCCAGTGGGCTGCATGACTCTAGCAAGCAGTTCTCTGCCCTCCCGGAGTGGGGTACTCGTCCGCCACCTCCAGCGGGGGTGCACTAAGCTCTAGCAAGTACCTCTATGGCTGCCTGGAGCAGGGGAATTCCGCTCCGGTAACCCGCAGCCCGCGGGAAGCTTGCGGCTCTAGCCACCAGTTCTGGACCTGCCCAGAGCCCTGGAGCAGGGTGTGCCTCTCTGCCGCGAATGGAGTGCGTGGTTCTGGTAAGCAGTTCTCGGCCCTCCCGGAGTAGGGGACTTGTCCGCCGCCACCGGTGGGGTTGCGCTGAGCTCTAGCAAGTACTTCTGTGGCTGCCCGGAGCAGGGGAACTCCGCTCCGGTGATCCGCCACCCGCCGGAAGCTCTAGCAATCAGTTCTGGACCTGCCCAGAGCTCTGGGGCAGGGTACTTCTCTGTCGCCTGTGGGGTGCACGACTCTAGCAAGCAGTTCTCTGCCCTCCCGGAGTGGGGGACTTGTCTGCCGCCACTGGCAGGGGTGCGCTAAGCTAGCAAGTACTTCTGTGGCTGTTGGGCGCAGGGGACTTCTCTGCGGCCGCCCGCCACCCACAGGAGGGGGGCGGCTCTATTAAGCAGTTCTGGGGCCCAATTTGTACCTGTATTTTATGTTCTTAAATGATCTTCCTAGGATTTATAGCTTGCCGAACTTCTTTCTGGGCTCATCTCCCCGTCTTTGGCATTCTGATTCCAACCAGTTTTTCTTCCTTTGCTCAGGAGCCTCTGACCAGGGTTGCTACCAGTCGGCCATCTTCCCAGAATCAACCCATTTTCTTCTCTTAATCCTAAATTTCCCCAGTTTGGAAGTTCTCAATGGGAATTGAGAACTTCTCAATTGGGAATTTCCCAATTTGGAAGTTAGTAAGTTAGTACTTACTAACATACCTTATCTGATAGCAATTACCAACCCCTCTCTAATGGTTATTATTATTGTCAGTTCAGATTGTGTATTTTATACACACAAAATTGTCAGCGAAGTATGGCCTGTGAGCCAGTCACCTATTTCTGTAAACCCTTTTTTGTTAGTTTATAGCCCACCCATTCATTTATATATCGTCTGTGTCTATTTTCCTCCTACAGCACGAAGGTGAATAGTTACAACAAAGACCATATGGCCCTCAAGTTTAAAACATGTTAGATCTGACCCTTTAAGAAAAACTTTCCCAATGCCAGATTTAGACAATTATTTTCTAAATTAATTGCAATTAAAAACAATTATTATTTTCTTTTTTTGCAGTTTTTGGCCAGGGCTCGGTTTGAATCCACCATGTCCAGCATATGGGGCCATCTACTCTTTTGAGCCACAGGCACTGCCCCAACAATTATCTTTTATATTTACCATTACTGCCCTTTTTTACCTTTCACTTCTTTATGCCACCCTAACTTTCCTTTCAGCAAAATTTTAATTCTACCTGAAGGACTTCTTATAACATTTCTTGCAGGACTTCTGGCAGTGACTCGTCTTTGTTTTTGTCTGTCTAAACCAAAAATCCTTATCTTACCTTCATTTTTGAAAGATATTTTTGCTAACTATAAAACTTTGAGTTGGCAATATATTTATTTCTTTATCACTTTAAATTATATATGACATGTTCCTCCACATCTTCTAACTTATGAAGTTACTGACAAAAAGTCTGATGTAATTCTTTGTTCCTCTAGATATAATTTCTGTATTTTCTTTGGTTGCCTGCAAGATTTTATCTTTATCTTTGGTTTCTAACAGTTCAACTATGATGTGTTTAGACAAGTATGGATGTGTGCATGTGTGTGTGTGTGTGTGTGTGTTTATCTTGCCTTGTGTTCTTGGATCTTTTATTTCTCTTATTTATTTTGAAAAATTCTTGGTTGTTATTTCTCCAAATGCAATTCTCTTTCTTCATCTAGAATTCAAATTATATATAAATGTGTGTTAGACTATTTGATATTGTCCTTGAGCACTTGAAGACTCTCATCTATTTATTTTATTCTTTTATTTCTTTGTGTTTCATTTTAGATAATTTCTATTGACCTATCTTTAGGTTGACTGATACTTCCTATAGCTCTATCCAATATGCTTTAAGCTCGCTAAAGGAATTGTTTATCTCTGGTATTTTTCATTTCCAGCATTTCCATTTAACATTTTTAATTACTTACTTTCTCTCCTGAATTTCCTCATCTGTTTATGTATATTGTCTACCTTTTCCACTAGATCTTTTAATATTAATCATAATTATTTTGAAGTTCTCGTCTAAAAAATGATTCAACGTCTGGGCCATCTCTGAGTATGGTTCTATTGATTACTTTAGCATTTTTGTGTGTCTAAATCAAACAAATTGCTTTTTTATGGGTGTTATAATTATTGATTGAAAGCAGGATATACAGAAAAGGACAATAGAACTAAAGGAAACAGTATCTGTCTCTAACTATGTCTACTTTTCATCTTCTGTCAGACTTTTAATGTGAGAATTGAGTCAATCAATGAATATATGACCTGATTTGGGTTTTATTGTGCCCACTGCTACTCCCGGTTCAAATACCTCCTGCAACAGGTTGCTGATATCTTGTGCTTAGTGTGGGGTCTTCAGTGCCAGAGAGCTTTTCTCAATCTTCCTGCTCCATCCCTAACTTTCAGTCATCTCATCTCTGCATGCCTGCACCACAGGAAAGAGTCCCTCTCCATGTTCTTACCTCTCTCTAAGGGACTACAGGTGCTCCTTACTCCATACAATGTTCCCGATCAACTCAATCAAGTAAATTGTAGCTTCTGCTGGTCCAGCCTCTGTATTAAGGCTGGTTGCCTAGGACTTTGGGAGTTGGGCCTTCTCAACGTTCCTGCTACTATGCCACCCCACTCCATGGCTGCCAAATTCCATCTTGTATGTGTGTAGCATCTAGGGAAGCAGAGGGTTTTCTGCCCTTTCCTAAACCATAGAGGACTTCTGCTGTGTTTGTTCAGAATCCTGGGTCAGAGTTTTGTTTGTTTCATCACTCTGCCAGAGGCAAGAGACTTTTTCTTCTACCTCTTCTCCAGAAGCAATGGATCTTTGCTTGATTACTTTCTAGCTGGGAAGAAGAGTATCCTATCCCACCCCTAGAGGCAGGTGGGTTTTATTCCTATCTTTCCCCAGAGTCTTTGGAGGTAAGAGTTTTTGCTGCCCAACCCTAGTGCCTTAAGCCTTCCAGTTCATGTGACAGAAGGGTACAGAGAAGTAGGCAGTGTTTTATGTTTCTTTTCCCCAATGTCAAACCAGTGTCCACAAGGAAAGCTCTCACCAAGGCTCCTTCCTGACCTCCCCCCCCCCCAAGTCTTTCTCCTGAATTCCTAGAGGCCAGTAGAAGACAGCTTGAAACTGAGTGTGAGATTTTCTCTTGTCTTAGGCTTTTGGGTATTCAAACCTGATACATTGGCCCACACTTGGTTTTAGGAATTTATGGAAATTTTAGATAATTTCTTCTTAATTCCATGATAGTTATTTCTTCCCTCCCCCCCATGCCAGGCTTTACCAGGGGCAAAATAATTTACATGTCCTCCCTTTAAGACCTCAACCCTGGCTCGGCGCCTGTGGCTCAAGCGGCTAAGGTGCCAGCCACATACACCTAAGGTGGCAGGTTCGAATCCCCAGGCCAGGCCCACCAAACAACAATGATGGCTGCAACCAAAAAAAAAAATGGCCAGGTGTTGTGGCGGGTGCCTGTAGTCCCAGCTACTTGGGAGGCTGAGGCAGGAGACTCGCTTGAGCCCAGGAGTTGGAGGTTGCTGTGAGCGTGATGCCACGGCACTCTACCCAGGGAGATAGCTTGAGGCACCGTCTCAAAAAAAAAAAAAAAAAAAGACCTCAGCCCTTTGACAACTTCAAGAAAAATGATTTTTTAGATTATTTGACTTTTCTTATTAAGATGGAAACAAAACCCTCTTGTGCCTTTTTACATTTAGTGGAAATAAGACCCTTGTTTTTGTAAGTTTGCATTGTTAGAACATCCATATATACCTTATTTCTTTTAACTGTGGTGTTAAATCCAGGAGTGAAATGTGTCATGCACATGACCCAAAAGAATTTAACCCAGTGGTTCAATTAAAGAGACTTTAATGAAAGACTATTCACAGAGGTTTGGACAAGCTGAAGGGAATTAGCAACTTCCTTGCCAATTCTCATATTAGTATGTGCTCCTTAATCTCCAGGTGTATACAAGTTTTCTATTGATTGTATAATGTTTCTTTTCTTTTGAGGCAGGCGTGTTAGGGTTTTCTGGAGAAACAGAACCAAGAAAAGATGTATGTATATTCCTATAAATTTCTTTCTATATATGCATTGAAAGAGAAAGGAATTCTATGCAATTACGGATACTGGCAAGTCTCAAGATCTGCAGGGTTGACTTGGCAAGCCAGAGACCTAGGAGAGCTTATCATTTAGTTCTAGTCCCAGAAATCTTGTGACCCAGAAGGAACTAAAGTTTCAGCTTAAATCTGAAGGCAAGAAAAAAGCCAACATCCCAGATTGAAGAGAGTCAGCCAAGAAGAATGCTCTCCTACTTGGGGGAAGGTCAGCCTTTTGTCCTATTTAGGACTTCAACTGATTGGATGAGGCCCACTCACATTAGAGAGGGCAATCTGCTTTATTCAGTCTATCAATTCAAATGTTAATCCACCAACCCAGGAGTTGATTAACAAGCTGTGGCATATGTATACCATCAAATACTATTCAGCCATTAAAAAAGATGGAGACTTTACATTTTTTGTATTAACCTGGATGGAGGTGGAACACATTCTTCTTAGTAAAGCATCACAAGAATGGAGAAGCAATAACCCAATGCATTCATTTCTAATATGAAGGCAGTAGATGATCTAATGGGGGGTAGGGAAGGAGGGAGCTGGTAGAGGGGAGGAGGGAGAAGGATAGGGGTCACTGTGTATGGCACACCACTTTGGGGAAGGACACAATTATAAGAGGAATTTTACCTAACAAATGCAATCATTGTAACCTAAATCTTTGTACCCTCAATGAATCCCAAATGATAAAAAAAAAAAGGAGGAGAAAAAAAAAACAACAAATGTTAATCTCCTCTAAGAATATCCTCATAGACAAACCCAGAATAGTGTTTGAATAGACAAACCCAAATATCTGGGCAATACATAGCCCAATCACAAAATTAACCATCATGACAGAGGTTAGGCCATTTGCTTATTTCAATTTGTGAGACAACTTATCTTTGATTATTGTTATCCTTTCAAATCTAAGACCTGATGACAATGTCCTACCTGGGTAATATGTGTATGTATGTGTATGTTGTATACACACATGTATTTTTTTTTTTGACAGAAAATGTAAGACCTCTGGATCAGAGAACAGACAAACCATTTATTATTCACTAAGTATCTTAGCCCTGAACCTGAATCCCCATAAGGCAATGCAATGAGAGCCTGATCTCACCCTGTTCATGCTCTGGGATTGCACCATGGAAGAGGAACTCTCAAATTATGAAAGTCACAATATCCGTAGACAACTGACACATCTGTTCATTCTCTCCTCCAGAAAGATAGAGCAACATTTACTCCAGAATGTAAACAAATCTCTGAAGAGGAAAGAGAATGCATTGTTTCAACTTTTCCTTTACCATGAGATATAAGCAAATTATGCCAGAAGAGATAAATCTTTAAATCTCCCCAGAGCAATGCTTTGTCTCTAACTTCCAAAGTATATTTGCCTTTCAAACATTAAATGCAATGATGTTCTTTATATCCTCAGTGATTATTAATTACTAAAATTTGAGTTCACTGGGCCAAAATAATTAACTGTAAGGTACAAAAAAACTTTCATAATAAAATTAAGATTTTTTCCTTTAGAAGGATTTTCTAATTCCTTTCCCCACTGATGAACAACAAATGTATAGAGGTTCATCTTCTTTCAAAGTTTAGCTGAGAACTGGGTTAGCTGGGCTGAGCCTGTCTTCAGAGCCTTTAGTAAAGCCTTTGGCTGATGTCACCATTCTTGGTAAGCAAGACTGTTCCCAGGGTCCAGTATACACACTCCCTAGGGCTTGTCTTATGCTAGAGATCCCTTGATATATTTATTTCAACTTAGAAAAACTAGATGTTCCCAACTCCTCCAAAGCTAACCTATAAATAGGTTTTGCGATATGGGGGCAGGGCTCAATTTTGTTCTTAGAGTGCTCTCTGCCTGCTGGCCAACTCAGTCTGGCCTTTCTCTGCTGGAAACTTGTCCATAATGGCTACAGAATACTTGGGTCAGGAGTGTGCTGTGGAATAATTGAAGGGTCAGGAGATTGCACACACTTTGCTACTACTCCTTTTTTAAGTTTTTTCTCCATCAACACATTTTATATCTACATTGTATATTGCTAGTTGTATATAACTGTGACCACTCTACTTGACAGTGAACAGTGCAGATTTGTATATTTTGAAATCCAAAGGTAAGTTCTTTTAATTTTTCCCAATTCCTGTCCCAAAAGACATAAGGTTTCCATATGATCATACAGCCCATATTCATTCTCTCCAAGCTGAAACTGCCTTGTTCCACTTATCCCAAATGGAAGTAATGAAATTACTATTCTCCTCAATATTGTACTTAAGATTCCTTCTCATTTAGCTTTCATCAGTTTCTAGAAATTCTGGGAGATCTCATCCTTTTGATTGTCTAACTTTATGGGATATAATTTTTTGAGTATAAAGTTTTTCTTCTTCATGATTATAATTATTGAAATACTTTATAATTATAAATATTTTAGTGTACAGTAAAGGCATTTTGATCACATTTCTGAGAAGCTCTTAGTGAGTCAGCAGAATGAACTGTCCTTATGACCAATAGCACAGCTACTTTTAAATCAATATCACAAAATATTCTTCCCAGTTTTAACTTTTTTTTATGTCTAAAACTTGTACATTATCAGAAAATCAGAAGCATTGTTTCTAATCTCAAGTTTCATACAACTGGCATCTCCACAGGTGTTCCATGCTTCCCTGTGCAGGCTGGGGGGGCGGGGGCGGGGAAAGGGTGTCAGTACAGAGTGGGGGGAGGGGAAGGGAATCCCGCATTCTTTTGCTGTTTTAGACACATATTGTGGCTTCTGCTCTTAAGATTAAAAACCTCCTCCCCCTTCCTGCACCATCTGCCTTCTTCATTCATATTCTCTTCTGCTCCTCTGTTTCTGTCCTTTCTCATAGCCTTTCTCTTGTCCTGGCCAGTGCTGTGTGGCAAGTATATGTATTTAGTATGGGAAGACGGGAGACATTTTACTATGTATTTATTCTCTAACCTTCATTACTGCCAGAAACACTAACTTCTGTTTTCTCAGCTCACTCTTATATAGTAGAAATCAGAAGACTTTGCATGTCATCTTTGTTGCCAGCTCATAAATTACACAGTAGGTATACTGAGTCCCGTTACATTATGCTTACTTGTGAACTCTTTCCTTACCACGTAATTATCTTGGGAAATAATCTGCACTTCTTTAAGTAGGCTGTAAAAATCTAGTACAACCAGTTGTGCTCGAATTTGAGTGAAAGTTTCACCATTACGAAAGAGGGCTGTCTGGCACTTGAAGATGTCACCAAGTATTGCACGCTCATTCTCATTCATCATTGTCAGCTATTTATTGAACACCCAGAGTTCACGATATTATACAATAGAGCCTGGCACTGGGTCTTGAGTAAAATATACAATATGTTCTTACAGCTTTTAAAAAATGACTCACAAGCTGCCATCTATTAGGAAATAGCACAAGCCTATAATATTTTTCTCTCCAAATAAGTTTCCAAGTGTTACCGTAATTATTAAATATGTAATTAAGTTGTGATGATGCCACTTGTAAGTCAAGTAGGATTTCATAAATTCCGCCTTAATTTGTAGGTGTGTGGGGCGGAGGTGGGAGGAGCGATGTAGATAAGAAAGCTTGAGAAAATCTGTTGAAAAAGGAAAACCTCAGTCAGCACAGTTGAGAATAGAATTAAGGCCCCAGTTTACTTTTTAAAAGGTCTTTAAGCCCTCATTTGAGATTAGTTGAAAACTGGTTAATTCTTCCAGCTCTTAAAGTTTAAAAGCCTGGAAGCCACTTTATTTAACACATCTATTTAACGTAGGGGGTGAATACAAGCATTAGGGTCTAAATACCTCCCAGGTGGTTTGTGTCCTGTGTGCCTAGGGCACAGTGGGGTGGGGATGGCGGGGTGGGGGGCCAGCAGAAGCAGGAATAGGTAGATGTTTATTTTATAATTGACATGGGTATAGGAAGTCTTTTGAATCACTAATTGAGGGTCTAGGCATTAAAAGTAGGCCTCTGCAGGGTAGGGCTTTGCAGGATAGGAGATTAAGTTCATTACTGGCCAGTAATCAGGTTGTGAGTGGTAGGTGCCTCCCAGTCAGATTCAAAGATCACATGCCCTAGTGGGTGTTGAGCAGCTTAGAGCCCTCTATAATCTTGAAATCCTACAATTCAGTGTTCTTTACATTACACATTGGAACCCTGAAGATACCAAAATCCATAGATGCTTCAGTCCCTTATATGAAATGTTACAGTATTTATATTTAGCCTATGCACATCCTCCTGTATGCTTTAAATCATCTCTAGATTACCTAGAATACCTAATACAGTGTAAACACTATGCAAATAGTTGTTACATTGCTTTTGTTTGGTTTGGGTTTCTTAGAGATGGGGTCTCGCTGTCACCTGGGCTGGAGTTCAGTGGCATGATCATAGCTCACTGCAGCCTGGCACTCCTGAGCTCAAGTGGTCTCCCATCTCAACCTCCAAAAGTGCTGGGATTACAGAGTGAACTACACACCTGGCCTGCATTGTGTTTATATTTGTGTTGTTTTCATTGTTGTATTATTATTTGTTATTTGGGGGGATATTTTCTATTTGAGGCTGGTTGAATCTAGGGATGGAGAACCCAGGGACAGGAACTAATGAAAGTTGGTAATTCCCAGAAATGTTCTTTCCAGCAACCCCCCAAGTGCCCCCAGAGGCACATACAATTCTCAGTTCCATGCCCACAGGACTCCCTCAGTGTCCAGTTTCAACTTCATCTTCTTCTTAGGACTGGCTTTCTTTCCTAACTGTAAAATTTATATACATACAAGAAAACACCTATAACCAAAAAAACCCCCAAAAGTTAGAGTTTCTTTTTTAAATCTGGGTTGTAGTTATCTGCCAGTGAGACTCTTAATCTCGTTATGAAGCTATAACTTGTTGTGATCAAAGGGTATCTTCATGCAGTTATAACAGTAATATTCTGATGTGATGAGATCATCTTAATTCACTGTAAAACATTTGTCTGTGTGTGGTACATTGTCTGATGCTCTTGAGTATGAATATTGCTTCTCTAGGTAGAAATCTCAGCATCTCAATTTTCTGTCTGGCTTTTAAATTGTGTCTAATTAAAGGATTTCACATTCCTTCATAATATTGCCTTCTCAAGCAGAAATAAAACGACAGAATCACATTTTGTGTTTTTCTTATGAAAGACGTTTTGTTAATATTTGGGTGGGTTATTTTGCTTGAAATGTGTTAATTACATTAATTAGCCTTACTTCAAGAACAGCAGCTAGGAGTTGGTGGAAGGAATCTGAGTTAGATCACTGTCATTCCAAAACCTCCCTTCCCTTTCATCTTTCCCCAACCCTCCCCAATTTTCCACTACAAAAAGACCAGGGCTCAGGGTCTTAGAAAGCCCTACTCACTCAGAATTCCTATCACGTGGGTATTTTTGAGATGGAAGCATAGATGCTACACAAATAATATTCAGTCATTTTATTAACCTCATGAAGAATGATGAGGCTCACAGAACAAGCGCACCTCAGGAATCACAAGCACACAACACAGGATTCTAATCTTAATGAGCAAGGCCAAATTGTTCTCATTTTTTCTCCATATGTATTCTTTCAATCACCTACTTGGAAAAGAGAGGGAAATAGAATTTTGTGTAGGGGTAGCACCGAGAAGCCAGGGGACAGTCAGCTTCCAAGCACCTTTATTAAAGCAGAAAATACCATGGGCTAAACTCCTTCCCCAGACATCAATCACTATTTTATGGAAACTAAAAAGGACCACCAATTTTTTTTTTTTCACTTCAGCTTCTCAGGAAAAACATTACAAAATCCTGGAAGAATAAACAGCTTGTGATATGAAATCTGTCCTTGTTTCCAGGGCAGCCATGCTCTACCAACTTTGGCCCTACCTTCTAAAACAGCAGGCAAGGAAAAACAAAACCAAAACTTGTGATGCCCAGAGGTGGCAGGTCGTTGTCCTCACTCCCTCATTTTCAATGACATGCAGAGATTATATTTTACCCGCTTGCACACTCAATAAGCTGCTAGGATGTTGCTTCTCCTACCGGAAAATCATACAAATCATCTGGGGACCTTGTTTTAAGATGCAGATTCTGGGGTAGTAGATTTTGGGTGGGACCTGAAATTCTGCATCTCAAAAAGCTCCCAGTGAGGCTGTGCTATTGGTCCATAGACTGCACTTTGAGTAGCAAGGGTCTAAGACAGTGGCTTTCAAAACCACATGTTAAAAAATGCACCCACAATAAGAAATGCATTTTAAATTATATTTATACACATACACGTAATACGTGTATGAATGTGTATATAATCAAATGTAAAACAGAGTAGTTTCATGGAATAATTCTCATCTTTATAACCTGTAATACTTTCTAGGCTAATTTTATTTCAATAGCTACCTTGATTGTGTTGGTATTTACATGAATCTACACATGTAATAAAGTTGCATAGATATTATGCTCACTTCACCAGCATGTATACTAAAGTTGTACAGATCTATACATATATGAAGTTAAACAATTAAGTTTGCAAACATCCTAGAAAAAATGTTATATACCTCATTTCTGCATATCATTATGGTTACCTTCGAAGTACTCTCCTTGGGAGGCTATGCACTAATGCCAGTGCCTTCTCCACCCTTCTAAGCACTTTTTCCAGGATGAGTATGAAAACTTAATTGTCAGCCACCCTATGACAATAGTTCTAATCGATGCTCCACAGAAAGAGTTCAAAAATTGATTTGATTATTGAAAACACTCTTGGAAGACTTTGGGCACCTTGGTGGGTTGGTCTCATTAGAACACCTGCTATAAGTAGGTGAAGCCGAGTTGAGACTTCAACTGGGATGAGAAGGCACCAATGATAAGAGTGAAGTGTAGTAGGAAGTCTGGGAAGAGGCTTTCTGAGGGTCCCTGTGTGGGCAGTGACATTACACACAAATAGTGCATCACAGTGTTAGCCCTGTAGTCCACACCAGAGGGGAAAAGCAGAAACACTCTTGAGTGACCACTGGCCGTGAAAACATGCTCCTTGACATTTCCAACTTTCCAGAAAGGCGTATATCCAAAATGTTTTGCTTTTGTTTGCATATGTTTTGTTTTCTGGGTTTTTTTATAGACAGAATTTTGCTGTCACCCAGGCTAGAGGGTGGCATTACCATAGCTCACTGCAACCTCAAACGCTTGGACTCTGTTGAATCCTCCACCTCAGCCTCCAGGGTAGCTGGGACTATATAGGCAGGTGAGAGTGCCACCATTCCTAACTAATTTTGTTTTATTTTTTTACACAGATGAGGTTGGGGGGTGATGCCTGTGGCTCAAAGGAGTAAGGTGCCAGAGGTGGTGGGTTCAAACCCAGCCCCGGTAAAAAAAAAAAAAAAAAGAAAGAAAGAAAGAAAGAAAACTGTAGAGATGAGGTTTTGCTGTGTTATCTAATCTGTTCCAAAACTCCTGGCCTCAAGTGATCCTCAGTCACCGGTATTACAGGGGTGCACCACCATACCTGCTTCTGTGAGTTGTGTTTTGTAAAGTCTGTTCAGTCTAAACACAGGGCCTAAAGGGGCGTCATAGAGATTTTTACTAAAGTGGGACTCTAGAGAAGCCTTGGAACTGCTCAAGGAAGAGGGGGAAACACTAGGATAAATATGAGCCTGGAAAAGGCCTTAAGATTTATCACTGAAGGAATCCAGAACGTAGTTATATGTGTGTGGATTTAACTTGCCGGGCACTGTGATAGACTAACAGTATCGTGCAAGCCACGAACCTACGTGGTCTCGTTTTCCTCGGTGTGATACAAATCACAATAAAAGTGAGGAGGAAGGAAAAGTATATTCCTTGGCCAGAGGCTAATGAATGGAGCCTAAATAAGGAGTGTATCTTAATCTAATAAACCACGATTTCAACATCCCAAAATGCTAAAAATATGAATCATACAATTGTTTCAAATTAACACCTAATTCACCCTTCTAAATGTAAGAATGAACTTACACCGTTTTCTTAAGGTTTTTTTGGTCATTCACTTCATTTTTGCTAAGATGCATATTCCTTTTCTAACTCGATAATCCTGAAGCATTATTTTGCTCTTGTAATCCAATTGCAGGTAAATCAGAGATATCTGCAAAGTCTAATTTAGAAGAAAAGGGTTTTTCTGCACGGTATAATAATTCATTTCAATTAGCATAATGAAACAAACTACAGAGCCATTTTTCACTGCAAATGTTGTGGTAGAGTTCAGGGAAATATTAAAGACATTTCTAGAAGCACAAACAAGCTTACACATGCACTTAGTTGCCCTAAGGAAAAGAGAAGATTACCAGCCCTCTCATCACACAGATAAGAGTGCTCTGTCTTCTTCAGCACTTTAGGTGAAACGGGATCAGATCTAGCTTATTTATAGTCACTAAACATGTGGTCCCAGGACATGTCCCATAAACACATCCCTTCCATTGGCATTATTCTTTTTTAATGCATTTATCCAAGAAAAAGATAAAATAGAGTCCATTGTGGGTTTTAATAAAAATATGACAGAAAAATAGCCATAGGAACAAATATTGCTTCCAGGAACTGAATGACGTTGAATAAAGCTGATATAATTAAGGGTTCCCAAGGATTTCTGATACAAGCTTAAGGGGATTTTCAATTTTGTAAATGAGAATTCGAGAGGGAAAAAACCAATCTATTTAGGGTAGAGTTTGTTTTGTATGTGAACGTTGGTGTTTGAAGAGATTGAACGTGGACAGCCAAGTGACTTGTGACAAACCAAAGAAGGCTGTAGTGAGGGAGGTAAGAAGAGCTATAAAACTAATTGGGGTCCAACATGTTTGGGGCTGCGTTTAATTTCTGGAGGGGAAAAGAGGTCAAGAATGGAATGAAGTCAATGAGAACTGGAATAAGACTCACTGGCAAACGTAAAAAAAGAAAATGGCCAACATCGAAAGGTCAGTGAATATCCTAGAGACAGGAAATGAATTTTAAACAAAATAGAAGGCAGTATTTCTATCTGTGCTGGCGAGTTGCTAAAATTGCTGTTAAAAAGGGCAACTTAAATCACCAGGTGTTGCTCATGTAGAATCTAGTTTGGGTATGTATTTAATTTACTCAAAATATCAAGAACATTGATGTTTTGCACCGGGTAATAAAGTAAATATTTAAACCCACAGCAAAATTGTTACTATTTACCAATACTTCTTTCCTGTATGACTATAATATCTTTTCTTGAAAGGGAAAAAAAAAAAAAAAAAAAAACCTGAACTTTCTTTCCTAAGAAGTCTTCATTGTACCAATGACTATTAATATAAGACTTCACGTATAAGTGTGAAATCAAATAAAGAAATTTTCTTCCTTTGTTAAAAAGCTGCTGCTGTCATTCAAAACCATTGGGACTGATATTTTCCAGGCAGCATTTTAAACAGGGGAAACTTGATTGCGAGGTTGGCAGATGCTCTTATGTATCCACTGTCTTAAGCAGTAGCTGTGACTGAATAATGCAAATTCTGAATTTGCATCCCAATGCTTTCCAAAGTCATACCAAAGCAAATCATTGCTACTTGGAACTGCCGCATCTAAGGGCATCATTCGATTTTACAAAGCCTGATTGGTAGAAGCAAGCATTCATCATTTTATTGGAGGTTAATAATAATTAAAATTAGCAACAATTGTCAGGAGGGCTTCTCTCCTGGATGACACGATCACACCGTGACATATTGGTGCCCTGGGCTCCTGCCTTCCTGCCTGATGCTGTGAGATTCTGTGAAGGACCATATGATATAGCAGGATGCTGCTGGAATGACGGCGTAAACAGACTTGTAAAACTCAAACAGGTCGCCAACAAACCCGTTGTTGTGCCTAGAGCTTCCAGCGACGCTTGCGTGCTCTCTTTTCTCCCTAAGCATTCTGCTAAGCTTTCCCTCATATCTCGCTATTGCGTGTAAATATTTAGACTGGCCTTCCTGGCACTATACACCTATGTTATGCTTTTAAAACTGTGACTTGTCCTCTTCCACCCACTTGTGGGAAAGATTGTTTTGCCTACATTTTTTTCCCCAGTCACACGTATTCCGAATGTTTTTGGCATTGCAGCTTGGCTCCGCGACGGAGCGTTACCAAGGCTTCTTCCTCCTTGTAAGTAAAGGAATGAGGTGGCCTGTGTTATACTTTGCTGTCTTGGCAAGAGGGGAGGAGGGTCAGAAAGGAACTTGGAACATTCCTTGCCCATTGCATGTGGCACACCTAGCCTTGCTTCCAGACGCTAACTAGCAAGTTGGAATAGGTTACAGCTTCCATCAAATACTGGCCCTCGTAGCCTTCGCTACAAAGATAATCACCCACAACTCTTCAAGGGAGCTTAAGGGCAGTAAGCTGATTGTCTAGGGGATTCAGGGACTTGCCTTGAAGCTGTATTTGTCCCTCAAATGTGCTTTTTTACTTTGATTATATGTTTATTGGGGAAGAATGATGAGGGTTAGAATTACAGACCCGCAGTTTTCCCCTCCCCACCATCCTGGCAACACAGACTCCTCCAGCCCAAGTTTGCCCAACACAAAAGCCTACTGACAGGTATTTCTTTATAAGGTACTTGAACTATGAAGTGCCATATATGTTTACAAACTATGTATATTTTTCCCTTTGGTCTTTTGTTACGCATATGCATGGCAAACAGAAAACACTCATCTTCAAAATCAGCAGGATAGCACTAGCTGGAATGTAATTTTACAAAACCTGGCCATCTTTCAAAAAGAGTGGGTGGATTTTTAGCACTACAAATGTTTGTGTATTATAAAGTATTTGCCATGGTGACAAAGCTGGGAGAAACATCCCATTAGCCACAGACGGGCTACAGACTGTTCTGATTATCCATGTCCAAAACTCAGTCTGGCTAACGGCTTTGTGTTATTTTCACTGTTTAGAAATGCCCCATTTTTTCCAACATACTAACCTATAACTTAGCAAATATGGACATTTGTAAGCCTTAAAGTTACTTTTCACCATATTCTTAGGGCTGATTCATATAACCCATGTGTAGATTATATGTGTGCTATCGTTACATTTTAAATGGATGTGTTTATAACAGTTAAAAGTAATAAGCTTTGAAAAAATGAAAGACTTGTGAAAATTATCCTGGAGCACTCATCAAAAAATTTTTTTAAAAGTCATGCAGAGGGAGGAAACGTGAAAAAGAAGCGAGGAAGTGTCTGCCCTAATTTATTTGCAGGGATTTCTGACTATTGATTTCAGTTTTTAAAGTTACAGCTTCTATTTTTAAATGTGACTTTTACCTCAAGTACATGGGGAGAAATGTAATGCGTAGGGAGAAATGTGAATTATAAATAGCCAGCAGAAACTATGCCATTGCGTGTGAAGAATCCACGTTTGTCCTCTTCCCAACATTGCCCTGCTAACAAAAACATGGGGGAAATTTGAGTGACTTCTTTTGCCCCTATTTTGGGGGAGAAAGTTTATAAACCAATGGTATTTTCAGTAGTGAAATGCGTAGCCACACAACAAAACCTAGGATCAGACAGAAAATTGCTTTGATGCTACCATGGCTGTGTAAGGTTGAAGTCAGTGAGAATAAGGGAAAAAAGATAGACCCACCCCAAAAAGCTGTGAGGTCATATAAAGGTTAAAGAAAATAGGTCAAAGAAAATTAATTCTTATCATCTAAGTGGCAGGGCTGTAAAGTGAACCAGAGCGGAAGTGGGAACTGGCTGAAAATTTAGTAAAAAGACACCATGCAATTAATTCTGCAACTGCGACATTTCAAACTTTTCCTTACTCTTCCGGGTGATTTTCAGTGGAAGTGACACTGATGTTTCTTTCTCATATAAACAAGGAAGAAATTCTAATTTCCTTGTTTATCATTTGGTCTTTTCAGAGCAGGTGATATAGCAAGCAGATCAGTTCACTAAATAGGGTTGAGGAAAGAAATATTTTAATGAGGAAATAAAATGCCTGTACAGGTATTTTGAGCAAATAAAGTTTTGCTGACTCCTTCCAAATATTGTGATTTCTTGATTCATTTGGAAAAGTACTAATTCAAGTGCACATTTGTATACATTGAACAGTTGTTTCCATAAAATATAATGAGATTTTACTATTCCCCAAATCAGCATGCATTCAAAAGAGAATCTTCCAATACATCATACAATTTTGGAAGAGGCAAATTAAAAAAGCTTCATTTTGTAAGAACAAAGGATTCTAAAGTCTTACTTCTAGGATATTGAGTAGGTTTGTATCAAATACCTCTACTAATCCTAATTCCAAGGTTAGCATCTGTTTTGAAGACTAATGCTAATACTGTTAGGTTTGTCCTCACCAATCAACTAGTGAGTTACTGTAAATACACCTGGAAAATTTCAGCCCTTAAAGCACCTCAAGTTCCTGGCACGGTTAAGCAATTGTAATGGCTAAGGAATAGAGTCAGGATGGGATACAGGCATTTAAGGCCATACTTTACTGAATATTTTTCACAATCATCATTCATTTTGAGCCTGCATTTGCTTTAGAATTTACATTTGGCATTTTCCCAAAGATAATCTAGACCACTGCCTTCCAAACTTGAGCTGAAATGTTCATCAAGGCTTTCCCTATTATATTTTCCTCATGACTAAATAAAACTAGACAGATATAAAAGGCTAAATTCCTGACACATCTTTTATAATGGAAAATTTTCATATTTAAAGAATGCCTCGTACATATTTGTGTTTCAGTGGAGCCCTACACATCTGTTACTGATTTTGGAGCAGCAGCTATCACATATGCAAAAGCCTTTTGCAGATAAATTGCTGCATTTCAATCTAAAATTACACATAAAGGATTTCATTCTTTAGAAGAAAATTCCTTACACAGTTATCACAAAAGGATGGCAAAGGAACTAGGCGCCACACTGTGTGCATAAATACGTGATCAGTTCCTGTCATCCCTGGGCACTAATAGTATGCATACTTACTTTATTTGAGCACACAGACGTCCATCCAGGGTACAGACAAGCAAAGACTTCCTATATGTCATACAACTGGGACCCTAAGATTTATATATGCTTTTATTTGAAAAAGTGCAATGAGTGCCTACTTTATCTCACAACTTCTCTCCCAAGGCCCCGTGAGCATCCACAGGAGCGCTTCCTCTGTGCTGGCATTCACTGGCCACCTGATTCTTTGGCCCTCCTTCCTACCCAATAAGCAGAGCATATATGCAAACTACGCGACGGCCACTTTTGTCAACTCAGAGAAAAATGTTAAAATTCCTGGAGGGAATAGTACTAGAAGACCACTTCCATGCCTCCTCACTACCCATGGGAAGAGGAGGAAGAGTCTTGCCAGTTTCTGACTGGTGGAGCTGGGATACAAAACCATATTCCTCACAAAAGATGCAACTTCTCTGATGCTGTCTGGACCTGGCTGCCCACAAACCATCCACATTCTCCTTTTTATTCTGGTTGCCTCGTCTGAATGAACCAGCACAGCTGCTCTGCCCACTATAAGGTAAGTTCAATTCAAGGAAAGCAAACCTGTTGGCCTTAGATCCAAGCTGCATTCCCCATTCTATTGCTAGCAAGAAAGGCTATTTTTAATTCCTATCTGACCCTATTATCTATAATGGTTCAGAATTCAGAGAGAAGAAGAGCTCAAGGGTGTCACAAACACCAACTTCCCTTTATGTAATCATCTCACTGTTGTGGTTTAACATTTGTTTGGCCTTCTTACTAGAATATAAGCAACTTGAGAGTAAGATCTATTTCATTTCTTCTTTTTAAGCCCTGATCCAACATAGAGCACAACACTCAAGTATAATACATATTGTTCACATCCATCAATTAATCATAGCAATAATAGCTAATAAAATAGTGATAAAATGATAACCTGATTTGAAAAGACTTCATTCAAGCAACTACATGAACTGCCTTAGTAGGTATAAAATCATCATTATGAGGGTTAATCTCTGTCTTAATTAGAGTTGCTATAACAAAATACCATAGACCGGGTGACATATAAACCACAAATTTATTTCTCACAACTTGGAAGCTGGATGTCTGAAATCAGGGCCCCTGTATGGGCAGGTCAGTCAAGGAGCCCTCCAACTTCTTACTGTAAATGCACATGACAGGCAGAAAGAGGGTTCTCTGGGGTCTATTTTACAGAGGCATTAATCCCACTCATGTGGGCTCCACCCTCCTGACCTAATTACCACCCACATCCCTAAAACCATCCCGCTTTGGGGTTAGAATTTTGACATAGGTGTGAGGAACAACTCAAACATTCAGTCCATAACAATGTTTCTTCTGCTATCCCTTCTGCCACCCACTTCCCTCCCCCATGCACGTGCAATTCCAATTTATAGAATGCCTCATTTTTCAACAAGCCATTGTAAAGATTGAGTAAGATATCAAATATGTAAATATCTCTCATCAAGAATCTCTGATCTTCTTCTGAAGGATAACCACTCTAACGTTGTTTTGATTATTCAGGACCCAAACACTGAGCTGGCTGCTGCTTCCCTGTTCTGTGCACACAAGAGGGAAGGGGGCCCAGGAATAGGATGACATGGGCCTCTGCAAGTCTTCACAATCGTGGTGAAATTTCCTGAAGGTGTACAAACAGCTTGAAAAATATTCTGGATACAAAATGAGAGCCACGCTAAACACATTTCCCGTAAGTATATGTGGCTTTATGTATGGGCCAATTCAAGCAAGTTGTTTTTCTTAGCAATGAGCATTAAGTAGTCATGACCTAATTAGAAAACTTAATTTTAGAGTTACTATAAAACAGAGAGGACAGTGGTCCACATGAAAGGCACCAAACTAACATCAATTGTAATATCCAGACAGAGGGTTGAGCAACTATGAATAAACAATTCGCTTTCTGCTTCAGCTACCCATGGAGGACTTTCCACCTTTCCTTTCGTTGTTGTTGCTGTTTTCAGGGTTTACATAGTTTCTGTTGACAGGTGGTAATGGTCAAGTGCTTTTATCATTATGCATACCTGTGATGCTGCTCATATTTTCTTTCAGGTACTTATAGTAATCAGCAACTAACTTTTTCTTGCCCAAGAGACTATTAAAAACCTATTCAGAACACCAACAGTTCACTTTTCCCTATGTATTCTGAGCCCTTAACTTGAGTAGATCCACTAAACTGATCCACTAAACTAAATCCAATCTCTTCAAATAACTTGTCTTTAGTCTTCTTTAGAATGGATTTAGTTATATAGCTTCTGGATGGAAGAAACGATTGAAAAAGTCGAGGTGCTTAACTCAAATGAAAAGGACAAAGAAGGTTTAGGAGGAAATGGAAGAAAGAGGAAAGTTGAAGAAGTAGTAACGTCATAACAGTCTTGGGAGACAGTGAGGGAGATGAGAATAAGGCAGAGGGTTGAGTGGCAGATTAGAGATAAACCCAGACACACGGACAGGAATTGGGGGGATGTGCTCCTGGAGATGGTATTATGCCTGGTTGACACTGGTCTTCCAAATAGAATGAGCTGTAGATAGTCATGGCTACATCTGCAAACTTCCCTCTTCAGCCACCTCCCTGTTGATGAAAGGTAGAACTCCAACTGAGGGAGACCACAGAAACCAACTTTTTTGGTTTATGTCCCTTTTGCTGCTTGATATTGAAAGTATATACATCTAGTTTCAATTCAAACTATATCTCTACCCTAGCCACTTCTCATGGAGCTTAACCTAGCCCATTGTGTGTAATATATCTCAGGGTCATTCCAGGAGTAAGTAAGGTACAAATTATAAATAACACAAACTCTCCTGCTCTAGCCTTGGCTGCATTAGTGCTATCCTGGATCAAAAAGAAGGACTCCTGTGCTTTCTTTGCTCTGCTTACGAAGACGAGAAACTGTTGTATGTTTTAGATTTTCATTCACAGACTTAACTTTAAACGTGAAAGTGTTGGCATGAAAAAGACACAACTCCAGTTATCTGCAAAATGTGTCTACGTGGAACACCGCCTTCCCCAGCAATGCCAGTGAAAGGATGTGAGGCTATAAGAAGCAATGACGCGTGACATCAAAGAGAGCTGGGCCCACCACAGTGCACCGTACTTTCACCAGCATTCCGGAAGACCTCCTTGTTCTGCCTTCTTTACCATTGCTACAAGAGCTAAATCAAATATCCAGAGCTTCCCTGGACAATTGAATTGGTAACATTTTGATTTTTGAATTTCCATTAGAAATAATGCACGGTGACAAGGCAAGGGAAAAGGAAGCAATAATGTGAAAAGCCCAGACACACCGTGACATTATCATTTTATACAAATGTACTTACATTTCAAAATAGATAGTAATGAGTCATTAGAGGAAAGACATTGTATCTTTGTATTACAGGGTTACTGAGCTTAATGGTGAATGTCTTTTCATCAGCCTCAGAAAGGAAGGCAGAGGGTAGGGATGTTCCTCAGTGACCTCTCAGCCATTATTCAGGACCATAGCCACATCATGCAAATATTTAATCAGTCCCTGAAAACTGTCAGCAAAAGGCAGTTAGAGGAAGCATTCTTCATTTATTACTGACATTGCTGTAGCAGCACTCAAGAAAAACAGAAGGGCACACTAATCCCTAATCCTTCACCTAAACAACTGAGAACTTTTTCTCCACCAGCAAAATATGCCCACCAAAATCAAGACATAAGGTCTTAAAGACCCATATTATTTAAGAAAACATGAGAAGGGGCTAAATCTTGAAACAAAGGCTATTTTGGACCTAGGGAAAGAAAAGAGATTGATCCAAAATGATCCCAGGGAAGACAATTTTTAAACCCACAATATTTAAACTATAATTTCCCACATACACTAGGGCTGGTGGGTTCAAATCCAGCCCAGGCCTGCCAAACAACAATGACAACTACAACAAAAAAATTGCTGGGTGTTGTAGCAGGTGCCTGTAGTCCCAGCTACTTGGGAGGCTGAGGCAAGAGAATCACTTAAGCCCAAGAGTTTGAGGTCATTGTGAGCTGTGATACCATGGCACTCTACCAAGGGTGACATAGTAAGACTCTGTCTCAAAAAAAAAGAAAAAGAAAAGAAAAAAATTGTAACCTGAATTTCTAGTATAACTAACACTGGGGAACACAATTTGCATAAGAGTAAAACTAATCTCAAAAATAATGTTTAGAAAACTTTTTAAGAGAGAAATTACCATGTGTTTGGCTATATAAGGATATTGGTGTTGAAATCAAATAAAAAAGGGGTTGGGAACCAATTGTTCAGGGAGAAACAAGCTATGGCATCTTGGCATCTAAGCCAGCTGGCCCCAGAGTATGTGATGTCCCTCAGGACAGACTTCCTAAGAGTAGCCATCAGAAATTAAGGGCGTTGACTAACTAATTGGGAAGCCAGCCAGCCTGGATTAGTCCACACGCAAGAAGCATAGTCTTCCCATCCAAGGTAGACCCCTGGAAAAAGTTCCAGAAAGGGCCAGCGATGGCTTAGGAAGGGCTTTTGCTGCCTGTCTGGCTATAAATTTACCCTTTTCAGATGTTAATTTAACAAGGCTGCCTAAAATTACTCTTTCAGTAGTTTTTCCAGACTGTCCAGGATGACTTATTCAGACAACCATGAAAAACACGAGGACACCCCACACAAAGACAGAGAGGCTTAGTCCCCACATTCCAAGCCCACTCCTTATGGCCATCTTACAGGTTTGGGCAAGGGCTCCGACAATCCACGTGAAATAAGGAATGGAGGGGGAGGCTGGAGCTGTGCAAAAATAGTCCTGCAATCCAGAGAGCCCTGTTGACCATGGATCCATAATTTCAGGCAAGTCACTTCTGAATAAGGTCAGCAGCAACTGATGGCTACTGTCCCAAAATAATTACAAATATTGTCTTACGTGTACAAATTTGGTTTCTGTATTGTGTGGGTATCCTGTGAAAAACATTATTTATAAAAATTATCTTCTGACTGAAAAATGTATGAAAAAAATGTTTATATGTAGAAACACTATGTAGATTGCTAAAATAGGTTCTATTTGGTGAAGAATCAGCTCTGAATAACAGATAATGAAAGACATTCGAAAAATGTTAACCCTTTAAAAATTGCTATCTTGATTTCTTCATCTCTGTGTGGGCAGTAGTGGTGGCAGGGTTTGTGCATGTGTATGAAATTCTGATTAATATCTCTTAAAAGGCCTTGAGGAGTTTCTAAGTAAAGATGTCATATAAAGCAGTATTATCATAACTCATAATTGATTTAAAAGGCTTAAAAGGCAATACAATAGACATATCCGAAGCATTCAGGGACACAGGTGGAGCTGGTACATTTCAGATGGCTGTCAGATCACCTCGTGTCTCAGGAAGAAAACAGAGCTGCTCTGTGTGGGATAAACACAGTGAAACCCACACCCAACAGGAAGATCGGGACACCATGAGAAACTCAAAGTTTTGTTTTGTTTTTGTGCTTTAATTGAGGGAGTGGCAGTGGGTTTAGTGGAACATTTTTTTGTGTTAGAAAATTGTGGCAGAGGAGAGAAACCTTAACAGGTTTTAATTCTTTACAGACAACTCTTGCTTTGCCCTAAAGAGTGGGTTAAGCTCCTTGTGCTATCAGATCAATATGAGCTTGATCAAGAGAGTCAGTGGGGGGCGCAGGGAAAGTGTGGATGCCGTTCCTGGAAACAGAGAGGTGGGATCACGAGCCCTCAGCTATTCAGGATCTTCTGGGTCTCTTAACATCCACTGGTTCTTCTGTAAATCACACCCAGCATGCAAACCACTTCACAGTCCTCATTTTCTCTTTTTTGTCCATTACAAAAAAATGCCTGAAAATCTTGTAAACTAGCTATAATATGAGAGGCGTAAAATGAGGGCGATTTTGTTGCTTTTCATCAGGAGTGAACCCAGAAACGGGCATTTCGAGAGTGGAAGGTGGGAGGCCCCATTCATTTCCTTTTAATGGCTCCAGCCTAAGTTGCCTTTTATCCACTTAGGCCCACACGACAAGTTCACTCTGGAAATCTCTTCAGCGTGGCTGCGTGCAGATGTAATTGGAGCTGCTCTGGGCAGTCCTAATTGCAAACACATTTCTCTCCCTCCATGGCCATTCCCAAGCAGGCAGCGGTCAGAGGCTTGCCAGGGTTTTCTGGCATCATTTTCCTGCTTTGTTTCCAAATCTGCATTTTTCTATGAGAAAAGATGTATGAGAGATTGTAAACAGGATAATTATATGGCAGTATGATTTCCAGTGCAGGCTTTCCTTGTGGATTATTTTGAATGTGTAGGGGTTTGTTTTGGTGCAGTTTTATCCCATTCTGTCTGTGAGTCAGGGAGATAAAATGCTGTTTTGAAAGCACAAGTATATGGACCTACTAGAAGCTTCCTAGGAGGTTGATTAAGACATTTTATGAAAGGTTGTTGGAAGAAACAGCAAACAAAAAAGAGGGAAGAGAGTGAAGAGTAGGCGCGCAGGTCTCTGGCATGTGGCTCCCATCACCCAGGACGTGCAGCCGGCTGCTGTCCCAGACCGAACCGTGCAGGGAGGCGAGTGCAGATGGCACGGAGTCCCCCTCCTGAAAGCACAGCACTGGGGGAGGTTGAATGTGACTCTGTGAAGCACACAGTCTTCTGTTTCTCCCTCAGGGTCCTCTAAACTTCCCACTGCGGATAGATCCGAATCTGAAGATGTTGGTGTAATGTCGATCACATGCTCACCTTTCAAGATGCATGCATGGACACCACACCTTTATTTATTTGGGCACATAAAATCACATAATGTGTGGCTATTTGAGGTAAGGGACACATCTGAGCCTACTGCCGACAGCCACACAGGTTGCTTGGCACAACTCCAAGGTGCATGTCAACTGTGGGATGTGACTGGTGTCCCCAGAGGTCTACAGCAAAGAAGCCCTCGCCTCGACTATCTTTGTTTCCGGGGCATTTTCTCTTCTGTGCCCAGCATACTGACTGGCACATAGTAGGTGCTCGATAAACTTCGTAAAAAAAAATTCCAGGGTGGCACCCATAGCTCAGTGGGTAGGGCACTGGCCACATACACCAAGGCTGGTGGGCTGGAACCGGCCCAGGCCTGCTGAACAACAATGACAACTGCAACCCAAAAAATAGCCAGGCTTGTGATGAGTGCCTGTAGTCCCAGCTACTTGGGAGGCTGAAGTAAGAGAATCACTGAAGCCCAGGAGTTTGAAGTTGCTGTGAGCCATGACACCACAGCACTCTACCAAGGGTGACATGAGACTCTTGTCTCAACAGCAACAACAAAAATATTCCAGTCTGTCCATAAAAGTGAAGTTGTTAATAGTCAAAGTACCACTATAAAACAAACTGTCGCTCCATTAGAGCGTTCTCCATAAAGAACGCTCCAAACTGTCGCTCCATTAGAGCATTCTCCATAAAGAACGCTCCGTTCTGCTCTCTGGAAGTGACAGTTTGATGAGAAACACACGTCTACAGGAGTTATGTGAACAGGGCACAGAGGGAGCACAGAGGGAAGGGCAGGAAAGCAAACTCTGCCTTCTACAGTCCCAAATATCAACAAAAACAAGCCCGTGTCTGGTCTTGGTCATTTCTTTCATTTTTAGGGGAGAAGAGACTGAAATATTAGAGTGGAAGTATTACTCCAGATATACTGTATAGAATATGCTAGAATTCTAGTTGTAAAGAATAGAAATGACCATAATCCTTTTGTGTCTCTCATTCAAATCTAACAGATTCTCTTTCTGAAGAATTCTTCCTTCAGATAGGGCAGCAGGACGTCCCGCTGAAGAGTCAGGCAATGCTATGCTGAACACTGATGGAGCTGTGTGGCCTTAAAAATACTGCTCATAACATCTGGCGAGTCCGTGGTTATAAAATCGGACACAGCAGACCTCCTGGGTGAAGGGCTCAAGAACAACTTGGACTTCACCTAACAAACACAAACAACATAACCCAATCATTTGTATCCTCATATTAATCTGAAATTTAAAAAAAAATAAAATGGAGATAACATACGACAAGTAACCCCAAATGTCATTTCCTCTCATACCCGAAGGTATACTTTGCATGTTGAAGGTTTTGTAAATAACCTACTTCACTTGGAGAATGGATGGCAACCTTCACAGTAAGCCAATGCTGCAAAAGTTCCTCCATGGCTAACAGGTTTGCCTTTTAACCCTCTTGACCCTAAAGGCCAACACTACCCCTTTTCTTTGTGGACCTCCCTGAGGGAGAGAGGTGGGAGGTATAGAGTGTGGCTCACGAACACCAACCTGGAACATCAGTGGTATACTAGTAGTATCTTTTCCAAATAAGAGGAATCTTAATACTGTCGATGATCACATCAACAAGTATTACCTAGTAATGTAAATTTCTGTCACCAGCAGTATTCTTTATGGACTCCATTCATAACATTAGTAAGGCAAATTAAATCTTTTGCAGTTACCTTTTAAAATTAAACATATTAAATAAGTTTAGTTTTCATGACTCCTCTAATTACACTGTCATTTTAAAACTTCTTAACTACCATGCCTAATTTCACTCTAGAGGCAAGTAAAAACTTGTTGAAGAGTGTTTCCATAAAGTATCTGTGAAGAAAACATGTGAAGGAGGTTTAGCAATCTCTGTTATTCCCATAACTAGAGCCAATGAGCAAATTCAGATCAATGACAGTTTAGTTGATTTCTAAGACTCATTTAAAACAATTCAGTTGAATTTACAACTTTCTTCCTTAGAATATTTTACTGATAACTGCTAACAAATTTCCTTTCTTCGCCTGCTGGTTATGTTATTAATTATCATCAATATACCTTCTGCACAACCATAAAACACAGTAGGAAATTAGAGCCTTATCTAATTAGATACTGGCTAATACATTGAGCTGTGTTTAATTCTACAGTTAATTCTAGATTATCCATCTACAGATAATGTGTAAGGCAATAATCATAGAGCATCTACCGTGTGATATCTGCTTCAGTAGGTACTGCTAAAAAAAGAGGAATGAGGTCATAACCCGCTTGAAGACATTTCTTCACTACTGTACGTCCATCATCAAGAATATTGTCTAGTACTTTATAGATTTCCAATAAATTAATAAAGAAATGACCACATGGATCTTTCTCTTCAAAGAAACAACAGTCTAGGTGGAAAAACTAATAAATACACCATTAATTCAATGTTGCCCTGCCCCAGTGGTTTCCTCTTTCCCCACATCATGATTTCCAGACTTCCTCTCAACAACCTTACAAAGTTCTTTTTCAATTACAGAATAAAATGGAAAGAGATCAAGGTAAAAAAGAGAGTTGGTTTTAATTTTCTGTATCATGGCTGTGTGACTTCAGACAAATTATTTGCCATTTTTTACCTTTAGACTTTGATTTGTCAAATGGAGGTAATAGTGCTTGGAGAATTAAATGACATTATATAAAACCTTTGGCCCACAGCCAGGCATAGTGGTGCCTGCCTATAGTCTCAACTACTCAGGAGGCTGAGGCAATAGGATCTCTTAAGCCTAGGAGTTTGAGGCCATCCTGGGCAACCTAATGAGAATATAATGAGCCTCTTCCTCTTCCTGGTTTCTCTCTGAGACCACATCAGTCTTTCCTTCTGAATCATTGTCCTGCCAATCACTCTAAACCAGTGGTCCCTACCATGGCAGAATCAACAGGCCCAGCCAAGGCCTATAGAATTAGGATCCCCTGAGGGCATCTAAAAACCCATTGGAGGTTTACTCTCACCCCAAGGGATTCTGATGATCTGCTGTGTCTGGCAACCACTGTTCTCCAGCTCTGGGGTGGTCTTTAGGGCAGTGGTGCTCATACTTTAGTGAGCCTCAGAATCACCTGGGGGGCTTGTTCAACCACATATTGCTGGCCGCACCCCAGGAATTTCTGATTCAGTAGATATGGAATATAGTCTAAGAATTTGTATTTCTAACCAGTTCCCTGGTGATGCTGATGCTGCTGGTCCAGGGACCACAGACTTGCTAAAGTGTGATTTGCAGATCAGCATTGATGGGGAGTACCTTACATGTGCAGAATGTCATGAACTTTGTGCTCCCATGCCAGATTCCCATTAGTGTTTGAGAAACCCAGATTTAGGGAAAAGCTTCACACAGAGAGCTTTTAAAATACAGATTCCTCCATACACTAGCAATTCCAGTAGGGCCCAGTAGGAATCTGCATCTTTGTTATCCATGGTATTCAGATGCATGCAGCTCCTGAACCACACTTGCTCAAGAGGTTTGTGACAGTAGTTTGTTAGCTGCAGAATCAGTGATGGTGCCTGCTACTGAGTATGCAATACCAGCCTGGCCAGCTTTGTTAGTTGTCTTGGTATAACAGAGTCCTACCAACCTGGCAGTCACATTGCACTTATTTTTTCCTAGGTATCAGAGACTGTGTGCTTCTCAGCAACCTAACCATGACCTGTTAGAATAAGGTAAGGGTTGAAATGGATTCTTCTGAAGACAGATGCCAAGTGTGGAGAAGAGTATCTGAAACCATTACTTACACCCATGAGTCAAGTCTATTCTGATTGTAAGTAATAGAAACTCACTCTAGCACTCACACGTGAAATGAAAAGGTTAGTTTTGTGGAAATACATAAGGTATCTAACAGAATATAAGGGAAGGAAGTACAATTCAACATCATCTCCTGTTAGTCCAGAGTTGAGGTTATTCTCTGTGGCAGACTGTATTTTCCCAAATTGGCCACAACAATTTTTACATCCCACATTCTCTTCCTGAACCTTGCCAGTCCCACATCAAGAGGTGGAATCAATGCCCCCTTCTCTTAAAACTACACAGGCCTTTGTGACTGCCTCAACTGACATTTTGTCAAGAATACTCAGTAGCCAACAATTATCTACTTCACATTGCAACGTATCAGGCGACTCATGACTTCACTTTACCTCCTTTTTGGTGCTGAAACATTGGGTCACTGAGTTAAGTTGATGTCTCCTGTGTTCTTATTTAAAGTACAAAGAAACTTTTTCAAGAGAGACCCCAGCTGACTTCCCCTCTCATTTCTTCAGACAGAAGAGTTACCTGATCACCACTAACCAACTCATTGACAAAGGAGAGGAACATCCTTGATTAGTTCAGACCAACCATGAGTCTGTGTATCCATGGGATGAGGAGCAATCTAGTCTTCCTGGAAGTGAAGGTTTGTCAGCCTATGGGAGACATGACTAATGAGGAGAGCGATTAGCCTGGATTGGAAGAACGGCTTTAGGGCAGACAACCAGAAGTGCTTGCCATAAGTAGGCAATGTTATAGAGCTAGTCAGAGGAAAATCTGCTCTCTGATTCCTATCCCAACATAGCATGCTGCCTTCTTGGGAGATTAAGGATTTATTGCTCATAAAATACTTCATAGGTCTCTTGTGAGAAACTCAATATTTATTTGCCCTATAAGATAAAAACAGGAATTTTTTTCTTATTTTCTTTTTAGCATTTCTCAACCTATGACTCTTTGTATTGTGATAATGATATAGTGACACATATTCTTTGCAAAAGAAATTTTTGTCCTTACAAAAGGCCAATAAATTTCACACAGTGAGTTCATGGAATGTGAATAGTATAATTTTAAAGCATTTCCCACTCTAGCATGCTTTTGAAAAGTTCTAGAGATGGAAAATCAAAAGAAGTTATAATTCCACAGAACAAGGAGCCAAAATTGTGAGTGCTTTTATGAAGTTTTTCAGCACTATTAATAACTGTCATCCAAACCTCTCTCGTCTGCAGAATTGGGCTGGATATCAGTGAAATGTAGTTGTCACAAGAATTCTGGCACTTTGGAATCTTGTTCCAGCTGGAAACTAGATAAGAAAAACATTAATTTGATTCCGAATCTCTTAAAAGATTCCTTTTAATTGTGAAAATCAAATATAGTACCTCAGAGCTGGGTACAAAGGTCATTGATTGTCTCAAACAAGTGACTTTTCTAGTAATCTATTGTTATGACTTTGTAGTAATCTATTGTTCTGTGCTTTCAGCCAAACTCTCTCTGTTCTGTGATTTAAAGACTTCAGAGACAGTTCTTTCACTAACTTGTACAGTGCCTAAAATTTTACCACTTGAGTCCTCCTCCCCCCATTTCCAGCAAAAGACTCTACCCACACCCAACCATATCTTCCCTGGGCCAAAACCATCTTCCCTTTCTTTATCCATGTAAAGAGGACCACAGTCATCTCTGCATAGGCTTAAGCCACAGGCACCCCCAACACATCCTCAAATGCCAACCAGTACTTTAGCAAGGAAGCTTTGGGTTCCATGAACACTTAAGGGCACAGAGGCCCAGACAGCCCCCTGAAGAATAGGGAGAGGAGTAGAAGTGTGTGGGGAGAGGAAACAGGAAAGAATATTGAAGTCAGCTTTTAAAACCTGCTTCACAGTTTTGTGAAAACCAAACTCCCATTTTTAGAGTTTACCTCTCCTATTTTCTGCAGTCGCTGACCTTGATATTCACCAACCCCTTCTTCCAGTGCCATAACCTTGACTCCAGTAGAATGGTGCTTGTGGTTTATCTAACCTTGTTTTACCCTGAAACAAACAAACAAACAAAAAAAAAAAAAACAGGAGATGGCCAAATACCACAGAGAACAGTGGGGTTATTTTTGTATGATACCCAAATAAGATTTTTACATAGATTTATCATCTCTCCCATACAATAAATGGGTTTTTAAAACATAGAGAGATTTCTCAAAACCATTATTCCAGCTATTTTGTTCTTTGGCATTTGCCCACATACCCCAAGAGAGGTAGATATGAAAAAACAATATTTGACCATGTAGCCATAGTTACAGGCCACAGACAGCCAAGGGAACAGAAATTTAAAGATAAATGTAATATGCAACTTTGCCCTGATTCTGTCTCCCTGGATAAACTCTGCTCACCACTTAAATCTAAGTGTTCCCTAGTTCTAGATAATTGACAGGCAGTGGGAGAAGGTAAAGTCAAAAGTCAAAATTGAACAATGACTAGAAAAGTACCTCCTTTCCAAGAAAAATTCCATTTTATGGTAGAATGATGAAAATCCTCTGTTCTTTTGTTTAGATAAAATCTAACTATGTTTATGCTGACTTCTCCAGAGGGAGAAAATGAGACGGTTTCTTTGAAAAAGCCATTGACACAAAAAAATTCAAGTTCAATTTGGTCTCATCCTGAAGTTTTGAAGTAAAACAATTCTTTGTAAGAATTTATAAATAAGACATTCATTAATTAAGCTTCACAATATTGCTTTGAAGTGAATACTACTGATTATTTAACCAGTGATGAGATTCTGGCAGAGAAATTGAGCAATTAGATTTGTTCAGTAAAGCATTTAAAAGCCTAGAAAAAAAAAATCCAGGCACTCCCAATGCTTCACTGTCCATGTTGAATTACTCTTAGGTTTAGAATCAGACATTCAGCCTAGAATTACATTAGGAAGGAAATTCTGCTGTGACCCAAACAGAATTGCAATTATAACCCAGACAAAATGGCTTTGAGCATCAGTATTTCCCATTGGAAATGGATATCCAACGCATATCACATCTAGAAGAGGCCCTTGGGAAGTACAGAAGTGCTGTCATTCCTTTCACAGAGGTGAACATCTTCCCCGACCCCTTCTCCAGTTCTGAGGCAACCTCCATCCCCAAAGTCATTGCTACTACCAGACATTTCTTATATGAACAACCTCAAAGCATCTTGAATCTCAAAGGCTTTTCCCCAAGGTCTGTATAGTCATTTGCCCTGCACCACTATCTGCACGAACACGTCAACTCACTGTTGGTTCCCAAGTCCACATTATCTTTGTGGCCACATATTTGTTCAGTCATATTCAGCCCCTAATTATAGGACTTTATAATCACAACCTCAATACTCCTTTCCACTTATTCCATCTCTCTGCCTATTGCAAAGATTTCTGTCATCTTTGTACTATGAAGAGCACATTCAATGTTTGTTCATCACCCTCTGGTTCAAGTCTCCCAAATTTCCTGGTTTTCTCCCCAGATATGTAGTATCCAGTATCCCTTATTCTCATCTTACTCAAGTAAGCAAGGCCTCTCCAGGGGTCCGGTGATGCTGCACTTTCTCTCTCCTCTATGCCTTTGCTATAACAACATATCCTTCTGATTTCTTTCCATATTTTAGGGTCACCTCATCCACTAACTTTTTCATTGATCCAAATGCCACATTTCTTTTCCATACTTTATGCAATTAAATACATTAACTTAATAAATATTAATTGGTATGCCCTAAGTACAAAGCACCATGTGTAATAAGATGGATACAAAAATCATCAAAGATGCATCCTGATTCAAGGATCTTACCATCTTGTAGAGAGGTTAAGACATACAGGGGTAATGCAAATACTATTACTAGAAAGTATTAAAAGTCACTGAAATGATACAGATACGGTAATGTGGGGAGTTTGATATCAGGAAAAATTACTAGCTTCTTAGCTTAGGCTTATGGACAAATGAACCAGACAAAGAAAGGTATTTCAGGGATTACAACAGTATCAGCAAAAAAAGGGAGATGGGAAGAAACCAGGAATAAAGGAGAAAGGAGGAAGTTCAGGGGTGCTAAAACACAGAATATAAAAGGATGTTTGGGGAAATAAATGAAGAGCAAGGTACTTGGCATTGTGTTGATATGCTAACATTCCTAGATTATTGTTTTGGAGTCCTTTAAAGCTTGGTGAGGGATAAGATGATCCAAACCAGATTCTAGAATGACCAGGCTGGCATAGATACGGATAAAAAGTAAAAATAAAAATAAAAAAAGCTAGTTTACAAAACCATTTCAACCAATTCCAAGGAAAACAGCACTGAGAAAGCAAATCAGGCTAGTGACAATAGAAACGAGAATAAATAAACATATCTAAGAGAAATTCCAAAAGTAGAATCAACAGCAATTGGCAACTGGCTGAATTAGATAGAGGACAAGAAAGACTGGGAAGCAATTAAGTGAGTCTGAGATTTTATACCATGCTGGTATACGGATGTAGAAGACATATATCTGCTTCTTTATCTAGTTAACAAATACTTATTAAGCACCTACTCTGTGCCCAGAACTAGGCTAAGAATTGTAGACACAGTAGCAAATGAAAAAAACAAAATAGACCTGGGCCATGAGGAGCTGCCAAATGAAGGAAGAGCGAGAGACACAGACACAGTATCAGAGATGCTCTGGGAGATTCTGCCTCAGGATGGTGCAAAGGGTGCCAGAGGAATGTACGGCTAAGACACATGCACCACAGTAAGTAAGCTGAAGAAGCTCCTGAGAACATGCCTCTCCCTAGGTCTTAGCCTCAGTTGAAACGAATATATGGATAACTTTGAATTCTTTCTTTCACTGTTTATTGTCACTCCCCAAAATGTAATGTCAATTGCAGTTCTATCAGGTAATGGTACCAGCTTATGTGACATATGGTAAAAAAGGAAGGGACTGGCAGCTTGATGCAGTGAAGAGTTCTAGACCAGTGGTTCTCAACCTTCCGAAAGCCTCCCAATATCGCGACTCTTTAATACAGTTCCTCATGTTGTGGTGACCCCCAACCATAAAATTATTTTTATTGCTATTTCATAATTGTAATTTTTCTACTGTTATGAATTGTAATGTCTTATATCTGATATGCAGGATGTATTTTCATTGTTCCAAAGGGGTCACGACCCACAAGTTGAGAACCATTGTTCTAGACAGAACTAGACTTCCTCACCGGTTCTTCCACTGACCAGCCAGATGAACTTTCACAAGTATTAACTTCTACTGGCCCTAGTTTTCTTATAAATAAAATGGTGATTTAAAAAAAAACAACCTGTTTTACTGACATCATATTATGTTATAAAAATTAAAAAAGAATATAAAAGCAATTCTCAAAACATATTATGTAGTTATAAATGTTATTCACTACATCTATTTCAGTCAAGACTATTATTTATAAAGTGAAGGCAGTGTTGGGGAATAGTGCAGCACTCTGGGGCCAGTAGCATCAAAGCAGCTGTTATCACATCTGGGCCCAAAAGGATGAGAGGTCTGAGTCATTGGATTGAGAAAGAGAAAGTTCTCTGGGTTGCAGAAGGCTGTCTACAAGCAACACAGCAATGGGGAAGCCCAGGAAATAAATAGCTCACTTACTCTCTTCCTTTTCTCCAATCAACTGGCAGATAGTTGGTTGGCTAGAGCCAACCAGAAGCCAGAGAAGGTGAGATCCCAACATGATGTCATCCATCTATGTCAGCCTTGCAGGCCAGCAAGTTGAGTGGTATCTGACCCAGTATCAGTGCTTATCTATTTATTAATCAACTCAGCCAATGTAAAAAGCAATTGAGGGAGCTTGTTAGAAATGAAAGTGTTGAGCCTACCCTAGAAATTCTGATTCTGTAGACCTGGAGAGATGGAAACTAGTGATGTACTGTTTTAATGAGCATCCCACAGATTCTTCTGCACATGGCCAGTGGACCACATTTGGAGAACACTAAAGTAGATAGTTAATTTCTAGATAGGTTAATAAGTTATCTTAAGGCATTTGGTTTCATATGCAATGTTCAGCTTAATCAAGGTATTTTCTCTTATCATAGTGGGGATCTTAAGAGTAAGATCAGACCAACCCATCAGGAAAGAAGGTATTTGATCGTCTTGTATATCCTGGAAACTGTGTGAGTCACAGGAATTTGCACTGTTGCTAAGACTCACCATCTGGCATAGTTCAAGAGGAGTTTTAAGACCTTTCTTTGCTTCTGAATATTAGTAACCAAATCAGCCCAGAAAAGAGACTTTGGCCACAATATTAATTTTTTTTACACATTTCTTTACCCAAAATTTATAGAACATCACTTTATATGGATGAGCTAATTTTTCACAGTTTCTGCAGCACCGGAAATCGCTGGTTTTCTCCATTTTTGTATCCCCAGTACTAACACACTGCACATATGGTAAGTGCTCAAAAAGTGGCACTTTTATTACTGGACAGAAAGGAACAGTGAGGTCAGTGCAAGTGTACATTATAAAATCTAATGTGCGTTTCTAAAAAACAAAACAAACAAAAAACTTCTTTCAAAATGAGGAAGTTAAGTTTCTATTTAAAGCCAAACCCAACAAAAGTTCAAATAAGTTTTTAAAATTGTATGCAGTTTCAATATTCCTCAAGCGTACTGAGTGGGTCCAGGAAAGAGAACCCCGCAAATTGCCGTCTGTCACTCCTTGCCGGCTCCCACCTACTGTTTTGCACTTCTGTATAGTTGTTATTCAAAGTAACTGAATTTTTTTAGAAATGATTAACTTGTGAAGATGGTGCAACAGTGAAATGTAGGCTTTTCTTTTTAAGAGTATATCAATGTTTCTGTCATATGCCCCTTTTCATATGTGTGTAACTCACAAAAACAAATTTTAGCAATTAGATTACACAGTTCCAGCCTGAGAGTGAATTTATTTTATTCCAGTGTACACTGCCCATGCAACACCTGTTTCCTGCAGAAGACATTAAGCATTTTGCACACACCTACACATATTCTTGGGGCAGAAATTGCAGCTGTTTGTAATTTTACTGTAAATGTAACCCCAAGTGTGGAATAGAACTAAAATAGTCAGCTATGAGCCATTAAAATTACAAATCATGAAAAGCTTTTGCACAGCTAAGGATATGCAAAGTAAAAAGACAACCTTCAGAATGGGAAAAGGTATTTGTAAGGTATAAATCTGACAAAGGATTGGTAACTAGAATTTACAGAGAATTCAAATTAATCAACAAAAAAAGAACAAACAATCCCATCTACCACTGGGCAAGAGATATGAACAGAACCTTTTCTGAAGAAGACAGACAAATGGCTAACAAATATTTTTTAAAATGTTGATCATCCCTGATCACCAGAGAAATGTAAATCAAAACCAACCTGAGATATCACCTAACCCCAGTGAGAATAGTCCACATCACAAAGTCTCAAAGCTACAGATGCTGGCATGGATGTGGAGAAGGAAACACTTTTGCACTGCTGGTGGGACCTCAAACTAATACATCCACTTTGGAAGGAAGAATGGTGAATCTTGACCTCCCATTTGATCCCACAATCCCACTACTAGGCATCTACCCAGAAAAATAAATAATTTTAGCATAAGGATATTTGCACTAGATTGTTTATTCCAGCTCAATTTACAATTGCCAAGATGTGGAAACAACCCAAATTTCCAGGAATGGGAATCAACCCAGGAATGGATTCATAAACTGTGGTATATGTATACCATGGAATACTATTCAGTCATAAAAAGATGGAGAATTTATTATAACTTTTGTATTAACCTTGATTAAGTCGAAATATATTCTTCTCAGTAAAGTATTACAAGAATGGAAGCTAGTAGATGATGTAATACACACTCACATGAAAGAAAAACGCAAATCCTTTCAAGGTGGGAGATGGGAAAACAAGGAAGTGGAGAGAGGAGAGGTGAGAGGGACATGGATGTGCCCCCACTTACGGGGCACAATGTTAGAGTGTATGACATACCTCTTAGGAGGTGGGACACAATTATAAGAGGGACTGTACCTAACAAATGCAAACATTGTAACTTAATTATTTGTACCCCCAAATTAACCTGAAACAATAAAATTAATAAAAAGAAAAAGAAAATTAGAAATCATGCAGATAAAGGATCATCGTGGTAGGGTCTCATTAGTATAAAATAAAGAACAAAATAGTTATTCAATAATTTCCAAAAGCATTGAGCACAGTTTTATTATTTGTGAATATGAATACTGTTTTCAAATTTTCCTTCCATGGAATGGAATAGCCTATTGCCACAGGAGAACCTCTCTTTACTAAATCTCTTTTGCTACTTTTTAATCAGTCTTTCAAAGAGATAATAATTAGTTTCTGTACTTAAATGTATTCACTTAATCTTACATTTTAGCAGGTGAAAGTGAGTTAGTTCTTCCTTATCTGAAAGAAAATTATTCAAATACCAGAAGATTGTTATCTTAAACTCTCTGTGGTTGGCTAATTGTGATCCCATATATCATTCTAATTCTTTTCTGATGGTTTCTGTGTTAGCATGGTTATTTTCAGCCTCAAGTAAGAGAGGACTACATTCATAGAGGCTGAAAGAATGAAAAGCTTTGTTCTCTCATTACAAGGAGTCCCAATAAGGGAGGCTCTAGAGTTGATTAACTCAACAACTTGCGCACATTGTCAAAGACCCAGGTTCTTGCCATGTTTACGCTCTTTCATCTGAATTTCCAGAGATGAAAAAGGACAATGTATGAAAAACAGAACCAGAAGGAGATATATGTTGTTTCAAGTAATTGGCTTATGTAACTGTGGGAGCTGACAAGTCAAAATTAGTTGGAAACTCTCAGACCCAGAGAGTTATTTCTTCTTCCTCAGGGAAAACTGTTTTGTCCTTAAGGACTTTCAAACTGATTAGATAAAGCCCATCCAAATTATCACAGATAACCTCTTCACTTGATGTCAACTGCTTATAGATAGTGACTCTTGGTTTGACTCACAAAGCTGACTCCCCTGTGTCTTACCTCTAATCACCCCTTTACTTCTTTCAGACCACCTTTCTCAGCTTTACCCAACAACGTGTCACACAGGTCCTCCTTCTGAAAGAGGTTCATTCAAGACAATACCAAACCTTCCTAACCCCAATTACTCCCCCCTAAACTCCTAAAAATCTTGGCATCCCCATTCAGCAGGAAGCAGTTTTGAAAGAGTTCTGTGCCCCCATTTCTTAAAATAAAAAAGTGGGGAGTTGTGAGAAAGGAATTCTTATAACCGTGACAGGAGCACAGCCATTTTAGAAAATCAGGTCAGATAGCAAAAATCCCTTCTTCCCCAGATTCCTGAAGTGCCTCAAGGCTAGATTTCCTGGAAACACCCTACTTGTATCCTGACCCACACTAGAGAAGAACCCCAGGCAGTACTCTGGGCTCATTGCCCCATTTGAGTTAATACCGATAAGGCTAATAAAAGCCTTTGCAACTGAGTGTGAGCTGAGCTGATACCTGGTCAGTCTCCTTTTTCCTTTTTCCCTCTATTAAAGTCTTTCTTTGTCCATGGACTGGCCTCCTCTCCTTTCTTGCAGACCCTCACTTAGGTTCTATGTTCTATGCCAGAACCTAAGTGACTATATCTGTAAAATACTTTCACAGAAATATCTAAATTAGTGTTTAACTGGGTAGCTGGGTACTGTAAACTAGCTAAGTTGACACATAAAACTAACCATCACAAACAGTTTCTTCCTTGTACAATTTTTCTTAAGAACAAAAAAAGAAAAAACACCTTTCCCAGAAGCTCCTGCTGCAGACCTCCTCTCAATTTTCATTGGCCAGTCCTGGGATTTTTATACCTCATGAAATAAATCCCCTAAAGGAGACTGAACTCAAGATTGGTTTAAATCAGTGGGGTTTTAGCTGAGCCATGTGGGGTAAGAGTAGACATTAGAACTAAATCTAAGCTGTGCTACATGGAAGAAGGGGAAAGTTGTTTGGGGGTAGGTAAAAAGAGTATCTGCTATATAGTAGGAGCTAGATAACCATTTGCATGAATAAATAAGCCAATGATTGAAGCTGATAAATGCTGGAGATAATGAGTGCTGGTGGTTTTCTTCAAAGATATATCTCCCTGTCAAGACATGACTTCAGCAAGCAAATAGTATATATGCTGTATGCATGAAGTGTGACTCTTAGCATAATATCACATTGAGAGTTTTACAACACCCTACTAAGGATTATCACTCATAAATACTGATAGAATGCTAACTCTAGGGGTTGGATTGAAAAAAGAAAGGTAGAGGAATACCATTCTAAATTTAGTAATTAGTACATTTAGTAGAAAGCTTTCTTGTTGACATACTTAAACTCCTAATTCCAGAACTAAGCTATTGCTTTTTGACAAATAAGATGACAGCTAGAAAAATCTCCTAGGAAAGCAGAGAACCTTAACTGGGGACCATGATTTACCCCAAAGAGTAACAAGGTGTGCTCAGAAAGGAAAAAAAAAAAAAAACAGATGCTTGCTACAGAGTTCTTTGTACATACGGCTATCTTATCAGGGCTTATATGGACCACATTCATGTGACCATGTGACTTAAATAAGATGGAGAGAGGTTCACAGGGACTGGAGCAGTGATTTATCTCGTGTGCATAGGTACACACACACACACATTCCTCCAACACCACCACACCTAGTATTTACTACTATTTTTTCACTGCCTTAATAACTAGGTACTGTGTTATATTCCCTTTGTATTAGTTTCTTGGGGAAAAATTGTTTTCTTCCAGTCAAGAAGTTATACTCCAGCTATCTGATTAAAATGTTACTTCATGCATTAAAAATATTAATGGATGCCTATAAGAAACTCTTGGGGTTAAGAGGAAAGCTGTGACTAATTCTTCTTTCTTAAGCAATGACTTCTTTAGCTGATGCTGCTAAAACTAACTTTGGAGACTTTTGAAGACTATTGACATTTCCTTGTCATTTTCCAAATCTGAAGTGAGAAACTTTTCAAAAATGGAATGCTAAAGGGACAGGGAATGTACTTCAATTTATTGAATTGTAAGGGAATAGTAAACATTTTTCCAGCAGTGTTTTGTCCACACAGAGAATTTTAAATTATTTGGTGTCCCTAAATATTGAAAATAAGGGTTTATAGTTATGGTAGGCAGTGGGCCCTTAAGTGGAGATGAGAGGAAATAAAGTGTAGCACATCATTGCTCTACCCATCCAGGAAGTGAGTGGGGGGAAAAAGGCGCCTCATCTGCCTTCACTACTTTGAGTTTGACTTCTAGGCTTCAATGACAGGTACACTTTGGCAAATTGTTGGTTAATTTACTGGAATTAGACATGCACATGCAAATATACTGCCAAAGTGCACATCTCAAAGTGAGTCTGTTTTGTTTCTAGATTCCACAGGATTTGGAGTTCTTGTCTCGATCTTCATATTTTCATGTTATATGAAATCAACAGTTTCCAAAGATATTATTAGACAATTTTGACCCTTAAACAAAGCCCAGATGTGTCGCCGTAAAGTAAGCATTACATATTGTTATTCTATGGAAGGAACTTGAAATAACATATGAGTATGCCTTCTAAAATGTAAAATGCTATTTAAATATGAGTTTTATTGCTATTGCGTGGTTGAAATAAACTTTGTAATGAAAGAGGAATTGTGATTGAACTGCAATTTGCAGTTTCTGGAGCCCACTTTCTATTTAAGTTTGCAGTTTTATCAATTGCTATTTAATTACTTTAAGTTATCCAAGTGTTGGGCAACTTTTTTTTTTTTTTTTGCAGTTTTTTTGGCCATGGCTGGGTTTAATCCTGCCACCCTTGGCATATGGGGTTGGTGCCCTACTCCTTGAGCCACAGGCACCACCCAAACATTTTTGTATTCTTTCTTTAATATGGCGTTAGATTAAATATTTTTATAGATTTAATGTAAAAATTGACAGAGACGTATATTTTTAGTTTAGGAAAATTAAAAGACAGATATTCAGGGAGTGCTTTCAGAAAGAGTTTGCAATCTGCCAAAGTATTCGGTTCTCACCAACTGTCCCTCAGCAAAGATCATGCATAGAAGCACTCCTCCCTGACGTCAGACCCCCAGCAGGCTCCAAACATGGTCAGGTCCTCTAGTAGTATAAAGAGACCCACAGCCACTTTATTTTATTTTTAGACTCTCGGTAACTTGAACAAGGAAGAAATATCACAATAGGGTTAACAAAATGATGATTTATTTTAATGTTAATGCTCAACTAATTAATGCTCTTAATACAAATGAACAGACAAAAAGACTTAACGAATAGTCTTTTTTTCATAGAGAATTATGTCTCTTAATTGAAGGTTTTGCTTGTATGGAAACCTAAACCAGATTGCCTTCCCACCCCAGTCATGAGCCATGTGTTCCCCAGTCTGTCTGCTCACCCCTCCTCCTCCCCAGGACCCACTATCTGGCTGCAGAGGCCCTCAGGTATATAGCCCTGCTAACGTGTGGCTTCGCCCTTGCCTTGTCTTCATGGTGACAGCGTCTCATAGCTTATTACCAGTTGCTGGAGCTTTTCTCAAATTGGTTCTCTCACTTCAAAAGCCCTCTTCTTGTTTCAAAACACCAGAGCAGACAAACTGATGCTAAACTTGGTAATTTGTAAAGCAACCCCTTGGATTAGAAAAGAAATTGGTATTGCTGTTTTGTTCCATTATGCACAGATAACACTCAACATCCTAATAGAACTAAAATATATCACTGGCCTCAGGGTAGGAAAGTGGGGAAGAGAGAGAGAGGAGAGGGAGAGAGAGAGGAGAAAGAAGCTATAATCACAAGTAGTCAGTTTCTCTCCTGAAAAACTCACATTCAGAAGATATATGTTTTACACAAATTCTGTCTCCTGCTTGCGCAACATAATACCCTAATATACCTGAGGGTTCTTTGACCTAATGAGGTTCCTCCCCAACCTATGATTCATCTACACGCCCCACATATCTCCTGTCTCACCATCAACCCAGAGCAACTGGTAGAGACTAAGAGATTAAATTCTGAAAGCAAGCCTCATCATAATAGAAAATCCAATTAACTTTAGACACAGTAGCCGCAGCAGCAGCAGCACTGTAATTTTGCCTTCTATGAAAATGGTTTAGCTGTTCATTAAGTAGCATGTCAAAACTTAAACAATGCCAATTATTTTCCTTGTCCCAGTATCTAGCATTATCTGGGGAATTGCATTAGAAGACTGATTACTGATATACATTTTAACTAGATATAATTCCTGGAATCTTTGGGGTTTTTTTCCCTGTTTGATCTCTTCTTGTATCTCCTGGTGTGAGGTAAAATAATTATCTCTGGGGAACCCAAACTGAACTCCATTCAATGGTTTGGAGATTGTGAAATGATGATGTTGATGATGTTGATGTCATTTTTAGTTATCTTAGGTGAAAAGTAACACTGAATAGTGATATTACCATGTTTTCTCTCTCCAATGCTGTGAGAGTTGCAAGCAGAGAGTGATTGTTATTCCTGCTTACTACAGCAGGTGAGTGAAGGGCTGTGAGGCAGCAGGGACAGTGGGTGGAGGAGAGCTGAGAAGCCACACAACTTGCTCAAATTTTTATATGGGATTATTGGTAGAGCTAGAAGCAAAAGCCAGGGCTTGACACCAAGCCAAGTGTTCAGCCTTCTCATAGTGGCAAAGCTGACATGCCCTGGGTTTCTATTCATGCCCTGTTTTTATTATTTTTTTACAGCTTTTACTTTGTTACATTCAATAAAAATATTCATTCTTTTACCACAAAATTTTGAAGGATGGAAAGATGAATACAAATACAACAAAATCCCTGTCCTCCAGAGGGTTAAAACAGTACCACAAACACAAAGCAAAAAAACAATTATTAGCATATTAGACATACAATAAATTATATTAAAGCCTTTTATAAGTAGGTAAAGCGTAAATTGTACCCGAGTATACATGCAAACTTATAAGTGCCAGGGTGGTATGAAAATTAAAGAAGATCTCATTTGGTTGGGAGCAAAGGAAAATCAGGGAAAGCAAATGAGAGAAGAGGGGAGGAAGGTTGGGCTACACTTCCCTTCCCCAAGGTTTCCTTTGATTTAGCCAGCATGCCCTTCCCTATATTGGAGATTCTCCAATATAATGATGTGAAGACAACTTAGAGAACTTCTTTAAAGTACAGATTCATAGATCTCACTCTCAACATCTCACTTCCAGAGACTTGCAGTGGGATCTTGAAATCTGCATTTTTAGTGACCCATCATAGGGCTAGAGTCAAGCTTTGGAACTACACCTGGGAAAGAGCATGCCATGCTCCACTTTTAATGGATGGAGAGCTCTAACTTGGAAGATGTGAACAGTGGAGGAATCCACACATGGTGGTCTTTGGTAACTCTTACTCTTATGTTATGGTAGAATAGGATTGAAAGAGGAGTGGGAAAGAAAGGTAGGTAGTTAACAAACACAGGTTTCCTTTCCTCTGGTGTACTTGGACCCTGCCCATCTGAGAGCATCAGAGAAATCTGACTCCTAATACTGCTTCAACTTTCAGGTCCATTTCCTCCATTTCCTCTGACCCTTGTATTGTGCTCCATCTGGGGCACGACTGCTCTCATTTTGCATTTATGAATAATTTGAGGCTATATTTAGGCATCTCCAGTCATTAGGTACCTACATTTCTGTATACAGCCTATAAGGTTTTTTTCTTTTTTCTTTTCTTTTTTTTTTAGAATTCCAGAAATTCATGAGAAAGAAAGCTCTTAATATTAGGTCACTTAGTCAATTACCTCCTTTCCTGCCTAATGCAAGATTATTCCCAATAGCCCTGTTTCTAGCACTCTGTTGCCTATTTTTAAATGCACTAGCTGCTGGTGATTCTGCTACCCCCCTCAGGAGACCATTATCCTGGCTCCCGATTCTCAGTGTCAGGGGGCTTTCCTTGGTAATTAGCTCCAACTTGCTATTTCTTCCTTTTCCCATTATCTGTGGATATCAATTCCCTTGTAACAGCATTATTTCTCACACATTAGTTATGTATTTTTAGATAGTTTCCACAGTTTCACAAGCCACTCTTAAAAAGAGCTGAACTACATAGTACCAACGTGTGTCTTAATTAATCATACTGCTAGAGGATGAAGATGGAGTTAATAGAATTGGTCACTGGATTCTCCTGTTTCTAGAAACACATTGCATTCCCCTGTGCCTGCATCTCCATGCTTGTCCACATTGATTTTATCAGTCTGTGGTCACCCTCCTCTACAAAAGCAATATTACTTTAAGTATAATGTGTCTAGGGCATAGGAGGGTATACAAAGAAAAAGCCACTTCCTTATCTGAAAAATGGGTAGGGAAGAGAATGCTCAGATTTCTACAAATGTTTAATGATATCAGGGATGCAAATAATTTAGCAAAATGCTCAGCAGGCAGCAAACATAATAAAATCTTGAGGCATATCTATATACGAAGATGGGTACAGATCTGGAAGTCAAATAAACCACATGCTATTTTTAGCTCTTTCCCTCATTTACTGTTATCTGACCTTATCAACACTTACATGCAATCATTTATGTATAATATTTCACAATCTGCTAGACTGAGAGTTCCTTGAAGTGATGTATTATATCTTATGTATCTTTATGCCCAATATATCAACTGAAGTAGTTTAACCTTCCTGAGGCTCAATATTCCCATCTGTGAAACAAGGTGCATGTTATATACTTCTCTGTCAGAGACATTTTATGCCCTTGGTCACAGCTTCTTAGAACCCTGTTTTGCTCCAGCCTTTGCTGCAACTGCTAGATGTGCACAGGTATGGCCTGACAGATCTACTCTGCTATACCCTGAGGTGTCCTGCTGTCACTCAAAGACATGTTCAGAATCCTGACTGAAGGAAGAGAGAAGCCTCCTAACATCTAAGCAGTGGTCCACACAGGGGATATCATGGTTATCACAACCAAGGGAGGGAGATGTTCTGGCACCTAATAGGTGGAGACCAGTGTAGGATGCTATAAATATACTGTATAGAATAGCCCTCAACAACAAAGAATTAGCAAGGCCAAATGTCAGTGGTGCCACTGTTAAGAAAATCTACCCTAAAAACTCTGCAGAAACCTCATCTGAGAAAAACAGTTCATAAGATATTCTCCTCTCCTTTATATTGTTCTCTCCTCTCCCCTCACTGTCTCTAGACTGGACCCAACTGTAGGTTATTTCTGTAATCCATAAGTGTATATACTAAACAGCTAGCAGAATCCTCCATTGGCTTTTATTCCATGGAGTAAGAGTTAAAATTATAGGAATGTTTAGATCACAGCACCACTGTGGTCTGTATATTGTCCCAGTTATGGGATAGCACAACCAAAGAATTGTAAGACCTGGTTGATATGCCCAGAAGAAACCAGGGAAACAGGTGTAAGGGCAGATCTTAAGAGTACTCATTTATAAACTTAGAGTATAAGGCTGGAGAGGGAATTTACTGGCATTGGAATACTCTCCAGTGATGTGGGGTTCAATGTCTTAGGACATATAGAATTGGTCCTAATACATTGCTGGGTTTTTTCCTTGAAGCTTGTAACTTTTCAAAATAATTTGGTAAATCAGAACTGGCAGAACACTGGGGAAGGAATTAAAAGGCTCAGGGAAGTGGAAATGTTGTAATGGATTTATTGTGCTAAATCAAAGAACTCAACACCAACTGTGTTACCTGAGGTAGTCTAAAGAACACTCTTACATTCAGTCAACACAGAATGAGTGGTGAAGGGAGTGACAACATTATGGAGAATGCTCGGGTGTGACTGCTGACAGTGGGAAGTATGATGTTGGAACTAGTTTCCCCAATATCAGTGGAAATGATAGAATTCTGAAATAGGAGAAGCTAATTTGTCATCACAGAATTAGAATGGTCATAATCACTAAATAGGCAGCAAGGCCAGAGTAACAATCAGGGTACTGTGATGTGTAGGGATCTATAATTGTTACTAGGGGATCAAGATGGATGAGTAACCAACTAAAGTTTTGCTACATCCACATACCTGCAGGTGAGATCTGGAAATAAAAAAATTGATGTCAGTTATCACAATGAAAAGTCACAGTCACTCACCCATTTCTAGATCTAAGCCTGTTGCCAGACCCAGAGCTCAGTCTCTGATCTAGAGCTCATTGACTATCAAAGAGGTTAGGTCCTATTTGAAAGTATTTCTCAACACCACTGCAACTGTATAAAATAAATATCTCTTTATTCTTTCCCAAAGGGACCTGAAGCTTTTTGCCAGGATGCCAGATGTATGTATACTAGGGAAAAGAGAATATTAAGACCATTCAAGGATTGTTAGACAAGAATCTGAGCTAACTCTGATAGCAAGGAATTCAAAATGTTATTGTGATCCTTCATTGGAGAGAGATTTATGGAAGCCAGACAATAAAACCCTGGGCCATGTTCATCTCATAGTGGTCTGATGGGTCCACAGATCATCCATGTAATCATATGCCTAGTCCATTGATGCAATCCAAATTAGTTCTGTGGCTGTAGTAAGTCCTTACTTACCAGTAATATTGAGTGTGAAAATACTAAACCCTTCAGTTGAAAGATATAGAGTAGCTAAATGGATTAAAAGAAAAACTGCAAGAACCAACAATATGTTGTCTTCAAGAAATCCATTTCAACTGTAAAGACACATATAGAAGGGAAATAATAGAAAGATTTTTTTCATACAAATGAAACTCAAAAAAGAGCAGGAATAGCTATATCTCTCACAGCTACAATAGATTTTAGGACAAAAACTGTAAAAAGAGACAAAGAAGGTCATTATACAGGGTGTCCATAAAATAATTTGTGTATAATTTAAAATAGTTGTAAATTTTAAATTGCACACAAACTTTATGGCATTGGATACCGCAACACTCAACTTTCAGCATTGGACAGATCATCCAGACAGAAAATGAACAGAGAATCATTGTACTTAAACCTTAACCTGCACTATAACCAAATAGCCCTAATAGATATTTACAGAACATTTCATCCAACAGCTATAGAACACACATTCTTCTCTTCAGTTAATGGTACATTCTCAAGGATAGACCATATGTTAGGCCACAAAACAACTCTTAAAAAATTTTAAAAAGCTGAAACATACACAGGCATTTTCTCTGACCATAATGGGATAAAACTAGAAATCAATAACAAGAGGAACATTGTAAAATATTAAAAAAACATGAAAATTAAACAACATGTTCCTGAATGACCAGTGTGTCAATGAAGAGATTAAGAAGTAAATTTAAAAATTTCTAAAAACAAATTTAAATGAAACCACAACACATTAAAACCTATAGGATATAGTAAAAGAACCAATAAGAAGAAAGTGTATAGCAAATAAGTGCCTACATCAAAAAAGTAGAAAAGCTCTAAATAAACAACCTAACTATTCATCTCAAAGAACTAGAAAAACAAGAGCAAACCAAACCCAAAATTAGAAGAAATAATAAAGATCAGAGCAGAAATAAGTGAAATTGAAACACAAAAAATATAAACAATCAACAAAATGAAAAGTTTGGTTTTTGAAAAGATAAACAAAATTAACACACCTTTAGCCAGAAGAAAAAAAGGAGAAACACAAATAAATAAAATCAGACATGAAAAAGGAACATTAAAACTGATACTGAAGAAATAAATCCAAGGATATTTAGAGACCACTGTATGCCACTAAATTGGCAAACAGAAGAAATAGGTAAATTCCTAGACACATACAACCTATCAAGAATGAACCAAGAAGAAATCCAAAATATGAATAAGCCAGTAACAAGTAATGAAATAGAAGCAGTAATTAAAAGACTCACATCAAGAAAATTCAGGATCTCATGTCTTTACTGCTAAATTGCATGAAAAGAAGAATTAATATCTATCCTATTTAAACTATTCAAGGATGAAGGAATACTCCCAAATTTATTTTACAAAGCCTGTATAACCCTGATACCAAAATCAAAGATACACCCAAAAATGAAAACTATAGGCCAATGTTTATAATAAACATAGACACAAAACTCCTCAACAAAATACTAACAAACAGAATTCAACAACACATTAAAAAGATTATTTACCAGAGATTTGCCAACTTGGGGGAGGAGTAAGATGCCAGCTGAATAGTAGCTTCCTTGCAACTGGGCACAGTGAGACTGAGGAGAGACTTTAGGCATCTCTGGCAGGTAGGATCTGCCCAGAAACATCCCTTTGGGGACACAGAGTCAGCAAGAGACTTCTGGACCCCATAAGGAGGACAAAAGCAGTGGAGAACTGGCAAGTGGTTGCATGTGTTCATTGGGTCCAGTCCCGCCAGAAGCTGTAAGTACAGCAGCAGTGAGATTGCAAACTGAAAAGGCCTTCACTGTAAGCTGTTTTTTTGTTTTTGTTTTTTTTTTTGACTTGGGGACTCAGTTGAACTACCTTGATTGAGTTTGGGACAGAGTGCAAGGACTTTAAGCATTGTCTAGGGCCCCGGACTGAGCCCAGATGGAGCTAATAGTGTTCAGCTGTGGGCCACATGGAGCCACTGTGAGAGAATTGCCCCAGTAAGCTCCACCCTCAGGGTCCCAGAGCAAGGATAAGGATCGGGTGGGAGACCTTGGGCAAGTAATCTAATGACTGAGCAGCCTAAAGGTGGGCCCTGAGACACCTTACAGCCTTGGCCCTCAGGGGCACAGAGTGAGAATGGCTTTGGCACACTGGGACTCATTGACACCCTAAGCCAGAGGCACAGCAACTTAAAGAGCAAGAGGAAGTAAAAGGAAAATTAGGGCAAGGAAATAGACAAAAGAAAACACTCATGAGGAAGAATCAGCAGAAAAATTTTGGCAGCATGAAAAACCAGTCCAGAGCAACCCCCACAAGGGACCATGAGGTAGCTACTGCAGAGGATTCCACCTATAAGGAAATGTTAAAAATAACAGAAAGGGAATTTAGACTACAGATGATGAAAACAATGAAGGAAATGATGGAAACAATGAAGGAAACTGCTGATAAAGTGGAAAATAACCAAAAGGAAATAAAAAAAAGAATCAAATAAGAGATGAATGATATGAAGATATAGAAAGGATATTGCAGAGCTGAAGGAACTAAAGCAGTCAATTAGGGAACTTAAAGATGCAACAGAAAGTATCAATGACAGATTAGACCATGCAGAAGAAACAAACTCAGAGGTAGAGGAAAAAGCTCTTGAGATAACTCAGATAGTTGAAGAGGCAGAAAAAAAGAGAAAGAAAGCAGAATGTTCACTAACAGAATTATGGGACTTCATGAAGCATTCAAATATATGAATTATAGGTATACCAGAGGGGAAGAAGAATATAATATTATAGATGAAAATACTATAAATGAAAAAAATTGCCAAAGATTCTGACACACTCCTTTCAGAGGGATAATGGACCCCAGGTTGCCTCAACTCTAATAGAGCTTCTCCAAGACACGTTGTAATGAACCTGTCCAAAGTCAAGACAGAAGAAAAGATTCTTCAAGCTGCCAGGAGTAAGTGTCAGTTGACCTACAGAGGCAAATCCATCAGGGTGACTGCAGACTTGTGTAATGAAACTTTTCAAGCAAGAAGACAATGGTTATCTACCTTTAATCTACTTAAACAGAACAATTTCCAGCCCAGAATTCTATATTCTTCTAAGCTAAGCTTTAAAATGGACAGAGAAATAAAATTATTTACTGATAGGCAAACACTGAGGAAATTTGCCACAACAAGACCAGCTCTACAGGAAATATTTCAACCTGTTCTACACACTAACCATCACAATGGATCAAGAGCAAAGTAAGAACTCAAAAATTAAAGGACAGAACCTAAGTTCCACAACGATGCAAAAGATAAAACTAAGCAATGGACTCTCACAAAATAAGATGAATAGAATGCTACCACACTTATCAATTATCTTAATAAATGTTAATGGCTTAAATTCCCCACTGAAGAGGCATAAAGTGGCTGATTGGATTAAAAAATACAAGCCATCCATTTGCTGTCTGCTGGAAACACACCTAGCTTCAAAAAACAAATTAAAACTCCAAGTTAAGGGTTGGAAGACAATTTTTCAGGTAAACAGAATTCAGAAGTGGGGTTGCAATCAAGTAGGTTTCATCCCAGGGATGCAAGCCTGATTTAACATACACAAGTCCATAAATGTTATTCACCGTATCAACAGAAGCAAAAACAAAGACCATACAATCCTCTCATAGATGCAGAAAAAACATTTGACAAAATCCAGCATCCTTTTCTAATTAGAACACTGAGGAGTATAGGCATAGGTGGCACATTTCTTAAACTGATTGAAGCTATCTATGACAAACCCAGAGCTAATATTTTACTGAACGGAATAAAATTGAAAGTTTTTCCTCTTAGAACTGGAACCAGACAAGGTTGTCCTCTGTCACCATTACTATTCATCATAGTGCTGGAAGTTCTAGCCAATAAAATTAGGCAAGATGAGGAAATAAAGGGCATCCAAATAGGAGCAGAGCAGGTCAAACTTTCCCTCTTTGCTGACAATATAATCTTATACTTAGAGAACCCCAAAGATTCAACCACTAGACTCCTGGAAATCATCAAAAAATACAGTATTGTCTCAGGATATAAAATCAATGTCCACAAGTCAGTAGCCTTTATATACACCAATAACAGCCAAGATGAGAGGCTAATTAAGGACACAACTCCCTTCACCATAGCTTCAAAGAAAATGAAATACCTAGAAATATACCTAACAAAAGAGGACCTCTATAAAGAAAATTATGAAACCCTAAGAAGGGAATAGCAGAGGATATTAACAAATGGCAGAACATACCATGCTCATGGCTGGGAAGAATCAACATTGTTAAAATGTCTATACTTCCCAAAGCAATCTACAGATTCAATGCCATCCCTATTAAAATACCAACATCATACTTTCAAGACTTGGAAAAAATAATTCTGCATTTTGTATGGAGCCAGAGACAACCCTTATAGCTAAGGCAGTTCTTAGTAATGAAAACAAAGCCAGGGGCATCACCATACCAGATTTTAAGCTATACTACAAAGCCATAGTGGTCAAGCCAGCAGGGTCAGTACCACAAAAATAGAAACAAAGACAGTTTGAATTGAATAGAAAACCGAGAAATTAAACTAACATCTTACATCACCTAATTTTTGATAAACCAAACAAGAACATACTTTGCAGGAAAGACTCTCTATTCAATAAATGGTGCTGGGAGAACTGAATATCTACATGTAAAAGACTGAAACTGGACCCACACCTTTTGTTCACTCACAAAAATTGATTCGAGATGAATAAAGGACTTAAATTTAAGGCATGAAATGATAAAAAATCCTCAAAGAAAGCATAAGATAAACACTAGAAGATATCAGCCTAGGGAAAGACTTCATGAAGAAGACTGCCATGGCAATTGCAACAACAACAAAAACAAATAGGATTTTATTAAACTGAAAAGCTTCTGTACAGCTAAGGAGACAACAACCAAAGCAAATAGACAACCTACACAATGGGAAAGATTATTTGCATATTTTGAATCAGACAAAAGCTTGATAACTAGGATCTCTATTGAGTTCTCAATAGAGAACTCAAATTAATCCACATGAATAAAGCCAAAAATCCCATACATCAATGGGCAAGAGAGAGGAATAGAACCTTCTTTTTTTTTTTTAGAATCTTCTTAAAGAAGACAGATGAATAGCTAGCAAACATATGAAAAAATGCTCATCATCCCTAATTATTAGAGAAATGCAAATCAAAAACACCCTGAGATACCACCTAACCCCAGCAAGAATGGCCCACAATACACAATCTCAAAACTACAGACGCTGGTGTGGAAGGGAACACTTTTACACTGCTGGTGGGACTGCAAACTAATAAAACCGTTTTGGAAGGAAGTATGGAGAACCCTCAAAGAACTCAAGCTAGACCTCCCATTTAATCCTGCAATCCATTACTGGGCATCTACCCAGAAGGAAACAAATCCTTTTATCATAAGGACACTTTGCACTAGACTGTATATCATAGCTCAATTACAATCGCCAAAATGTGGAAACAGCCTAAAAGACCACCAACCCAGGAATAGATTAACAAGCTGTGGTATATGTATACCATGGAATACCATTCAGCCATTAAAAAAAAAATTAAGACTTTACAGCCTTTGTATTAACCTGGATAGAAGTGGAACACATTATTCTTAGTAAAGCATCACAAGAATGGAGAAGCATGAATCCTATGTACTCAATTTTTATATGAGGATAATTAATTACAATTAATGACATGGTAGGGGTGGGGGAAGGGGAGACCAGAGAGAGAGAAGGAGAGAGGAAGTGGGATCTTGGTGTGTGACGCATCTTTTGGGGGCAAGACACAATTCTAAGAGGGACTTTACCTAACAAATGCAATCAATGTAACCTGGTTTCATGACCCTCAATGAATCACCCCCCCAAAAAAGAAAAAAAAAGATTATTTACCATAATCAAGCAGAATTCATCTCAAAGATGCAAGGATGATTCAACATAGGCGAATCAATCAATGTGATATGTCATATCAACCAAAGAAAGGACAAAATCCATATGATAATTTCAGTTAATACTGAGAAAACATTTCACAAAATCTGACATCCCTTCATGATAAAAACTTCAAAAAAATTGGTATGAAAGGAAATTATCTCAGCATGATAAAAGTCATATATGACAGACTACAAAAATCAGCAGTATTTCTGTATTCCAACAGAAAACAATAATAAAAAGAAACCAAGAAAGCCATTTACAATAGCTACAAATAAAATAAAATACCTGTGAATAAACTTAATTAAATAAGTGAAAGATATCTGCAATGAAAACTACAAAATATTGATGAAACAAATTGAAGAGGACAATACAAAAAAGATATTCCACATTTATGGATTAGAATAATTAATATTGGTAAAATGTCCATACTACCCAAGGCAATCTACAGATTCAATGCAATCCCTACCAAAATACCAATGAAACTCTTCACAGAAATAGAAAAAAAACAGTCCTAATGCTTATATGGAACCACAAAAGACCCAGAATATCCTAGCCATCCTGAGCAAAAAGAACAAAATTGGAAGAATCACATTACCTGACTTCAAACTATACTACAGGGCTATAGTAGACAAAATAGTATGGTCCCAAAAGAAAAACAGACACATAGACCAATGGAACATAATAGAGAACCCAGAAATAAATCCACATATCTACAGTGAACTTATCTTTAATGAAGGTATCAACAGCATACAATCAGAAAAGTACAGTCTCTTCAATAAATGGTGCTGGAAAAACTACATATCCACATGCAGAAGAATAAAATTAGACTCTTATCTCTTACCATATACAAAAACCAAGTCAAGAGGGATTAAAGACTTAAATCTAAGACCTGACAGTATGAAACTACTAAAAGAAAATACTGGAGAAACACCTCAGGACATTGGTGTGGACAAGGACTTCTCATGTAATATCTTAAAAGCACAGGCAGCCAAAGCAAAATTGGACAAATGAAATTCTATCAAGCTAAGTAAAGGAAACAACCAACAAAGTCAGGAGACCATCCACAGAATGAAAGAAAATATTTGCAAACTACCCAACTTAAAAGAGATTATTAATTATAATACATGAGGAGCTCCAACAAATTAATGGGAAAAATGTCAAATAATCTGATTTAAAAATTGGCAAAGGATCTGAACAGATATTTCTTAAAGGAAGACATACTCATGGCCAACAGGTATATGAGAAAATACTCAGCATCATTAGTTGTCAGGGAAATGCAACTCAAAAGTACAATGAGATATATCACCCTAGTTTAAAATTGGTTTCATCGAAAAAACAGGCAACAATTCTGATAAGGATATGGAGAAAAGGGAACTCTCTTACACTATTGGTGGGAATGTAAATTAGTGCAACTACTATGGAGAACAGTATGGAGGTTCCTCAAAAACTGAAAATAGGGCTCGGCGCCTATAGTTCAACGGGCTAAGGCACCAGCCACGTACACCTAAGGTGGCGGGCTCGAATCCCCAGCCCGGACCCACCAAACAACAATGACAGCTGCAACCAAAAAAATAGCCAGGCGTTGTGGCGGGTGCCTGTGGTCCCAGCTACTTGGGAGGTGGAGGCAGGAGACTTGCTTGAGCCCAGGAGTTGGAGGTTGCTGTGAGCTGTAATGCCATGGCACTCTACCCAGGGGGACAGCTTGAGGGTCTGTCTCAAAAAAAAAAAAAAAAAACTGAAAATAGAACTACCATATGACCAGCAATCTCACTGCTGTGTATATATCCAAAGGAGAAGAATTCATAAAAATAAATTGTGGTACTTAACAATGGAATATTATATAGCCACAAAAATGGCTATATAACTTTTTCATTTGCAACAACATGGATGGAACTAGAGAACATTATGTTAATCAAAAACAAACAAATAAACAAACAAATAAATCAAAACCAAGCACTGAAAGACAAATCTCACATGTTCTTACTCATCTGAGAGAACTAAACATTAAAACAACTTATCTCCTGGAGACAGAAAGTAGAATGATGGTTACTTGAGGCTGAGAAAGGTAGCAGGGACAAGAGATAAAGTAGGGATGGTTAATGGATACTAAAATATAGTTAGATAGATAGAATGAACAATATTGGATAGCATAATAAAGTGCTATATTCAACAATAATGTAGGGTATACTTTAAAATAACTAAAAGAGTGAAATTGCAATATTCCTAACACTTAGAAATTATAAATGCCTGAGGTATAGATAGCCCAATTACTCTGATTTGATTGGTTCACATTGTATGACTATACCAAAATATCACATATACCCTATAAAGGTATATAATTATTATATACCCATAATATATTTTTTAAAAAGATTAATTCTACTGTGTGTTTGGAAAAGACATAGGAAAGTCCCTGAAACTGCAATGCCATATTTCAGGAGAAATGCCAGAAATTAGCACCACCATCAAAGCCTTAAAGGATGAAAGGATACCCCTATTCAACTCACCCATTTGGCCCTTGCAAAAAATTAGAGGGATAATTTTGAATGACAGAGGACCACAGTAAACAAAACCAAGTGGCAACAAAAATCACAACTGCTATGCCAGATGTGGTATTTTACTAGAACAGATTATCATAGGCTTTGGCACTTAATATGCAGCTTTTGAGCAAGCAAATGTATTTTTCTCAATCTCTTTCAAAAACAAGCATCAAAGGCAGTTTGCTATCATGTAGAAAAGACAGTGGTACACATTCACTGTCTTGCCCCAGGACCAGGTTAATTCTTCTTCTCTCTGTGGCAATATAATCCACAGAGTCCTTCATTGTCTTGGTATCCCATGGAACCAGTATTATTGCTGGTTAACACCAGTGATGACATCATGTTAATTGGACCTGGTGAGGATAAGAACAAATACTCATGGTGTCCTGGTAAAATACATGCATGCCAGAGGCAGATGATAAAACACTCAAAGGTTCAAAGATCTACATAGATGATGTTTTTAAAGTTCCAGTTCACTGGAAAAATACCCTTTAATACAAATGGCAAATTTTTGTACTCACATCTCCTACCACTAAGAAAGAGACCCTGTATTTGGTGGGCTTCTTTGGATACTGGAGTCAACATACACCACATATGGCAATATGCTGTGAAGGATTTCACAGGACTTGGAAAGCTGCCATTTTCAGATGTGGTATCTGCTGTCCAGAATAAGAGAGGACTTGTCACAGGTCCAGACTGCTATGCAAGCTTCCCTGAAGCTCAGGCATTATGACTTAGAAGATGAATGGGGCTGAAGGGATCCTTCATGGATTGTAATGCTATATAGAGGCTCTGTTAAACCCCATTATGGGAGTTGCAGCACAGACCCCTGGGTTCTGAGCAAGGCCAAACTTTCAAAGGCAGAAAACTACTCATCATTTCAAAAGCAACCACTGGCATGCTTTTGAGTCTTCATAGAGAACATCAGGTGTGCAACTGGAGCTGTCTCTGATGAGCTGGGATTATGAAATATGTTGTCATAAGATCATCAGGAATATCAGCAATCCTTTGCAAAATGTTAACTAGTACATTTAGGATTGGGCACAATTAAGTTGGCCCCGACTTTCATCTGCTACACTGGTGCCTCCCTTTCACCTTAGACCCAGGCTCTCATGGGGCTTTCCCCCAGCAACATGTAGCTTAGCTCAATATATTTCTGATAACTGAAAATGGACTGCCACCACAATATAGCCCCACTTAAAAGTGGCCCTTTAGGTCAGTTTAAAAGGGTATTTTTCCCAGTAGGCATAACTCTGAGCAATACACTTCACCATACACTAGAGAGAAATTGCTTGAAGCAAAAATATACACAAACAAATGGCTTTGTTGATTGATCAGGATCATAATTCTGAATAAAAAGCATGAATGAGAGCTTGAAGACAAGGAAGAATGAGAAGTAGACTCATGGGTGACTCCCTGGCAGAGGGTTGAAAACATTTATGAGTATTTGTATTTTGTGTTAATGTCTACCAGAGAGCATTCTAGAACATTCAGACAGGAGCTGGGCAATCAGGTGGGTAGAATGGCTTGTCCAGTGGATGGCAGTCAAGTGTGACCTCAACCATCAGTCCCATGAATGAAGCAGACTCGGTTGTAGGGATAGAGGCCATGCGTAGGGCCAGCAGCACAGACCCTCTCTTTCAAAGATTTAGGCTGCCAGCTGCAAAAACTTAATATGGTACATAAATATGGAAACATCCCTCAAGAAAGCTAATCTATCACTTGGTGACAGTTGATTGTGTTGGGCAATTTTCATCCTAGAACAGTAGCAAAACATCTTTACCAAATTAGCAACTATTTTGATTATGATTTCGCCTTTGCTGTACAAACTGGCTGCACCAGCATCATCTGAGGACCTAAAGATTATATGATACTAACATGGGACCCCAATAACATTACTTCAGACCAAGGGACATATTTTATAGCAAAGGTGTCATAATGAGTACATGACTAGAGAATCCACAGGTCCCATGGTAAACTGCAACATTCTGAAGAAACTACCCTAGTAAAATGCTCAGGTGAGGAACCAACTTGGGCATCACATCCAAGGTTGGGGGCTGTCCTCCAGGATTCTGTAAAGATACAGAAGTTGTAGCCAACATATGACAATGCATTAACTCAAATACATGAGCGTGAAAACCCATGGGTAGAATGGCCTTTTAGCATCACTCCTAGTGACCTACTTTGCAGAACATGTGCTTCCCATCCTTATATCCTTAGGCTCTTCTGGATTAAAGTTCTCAATCTAGGACCAATAGTGAAGATGGAGAGTCAGGGAGGTTTCCACCAGAGAACACAGAAAAGCTGAAAATAGTCTACTGAATTTAAAGCTTGACTACTATTTTGTCATTTGGGGCTTTTCAAACTGATGGAACAGATGAACTATAATGATGCTGTGTCATTAAATCTTATAATCACAGCTAATATTAAAAACATGAGATTACGTATTGAATGTGCTTACCAGGGGCAGAGTAGGCATTAAAAGCAATTAGCTCCCTTCCCTACTTGTAATTTCTTATCATCATGAAACACACCATACATACAAAAGAGTATGTGTAATATATGACACACAGGAGTAGTTTAAAAAATAGTGATGACAGAAAAAAATCTGTGCATCTTCCACCTAGCATAAGATATACCTGCCCATTTTCTCAACGTGCTTCATAGAAAAACAGTCAGGGTTTTACAAAGAGGAACCTCTGGACTTCTTGTTTACGTCTTTCTATTAGTGGGAAGGTGTTGGAACAAATCCCTGCTACTACTACCAGCTGTGTGAACTTGACCCATGTACAAATCTCTTTGAGCCTAACCTGCCCCTTTTGTAAAATAGTGACCAATATCCTCACCTTTCCCATAGGAACATCACAGGGATGGGAGGAATGTGCTGTGAAAGACATAGCATGGCGATGTAGCTATCACTGTGATTATGGTTTGGCCACAGGTAGACAACCAAAGAGCATCAGGTCTTCCACTATTAGTCTGTTCACATAGGGTAACACTATCATCAAATAGTATATTAATAATGCTATCGTTGCCTTATGTGAATAGAAAAGCTAGGACAGGACTGGTTTTCTGGGACTAACCTTTCTTTAGTCTCCATGATCTGCCACGTCCTATTTCACTCTCTTTACTATTCAAAACTGAGCTCATTAATACACTATTTGACTCTTTTCTGCCTTTTAAAAATCCGGGACAAGGATGAATCACTGCTGAGTTACAGAAACTGTTTGAAGGAAAGGCTAAAATATACAAATGTATCGGTTGCAAGGTCCTGGCAGTAAATTTTCAAAATAGCTCTGTGCAAAGGACAGAATTAACTTTCCCTTTATTGTCCTGGCAGTATGTCTCTGTAGAGTCTGGCAGAGACATTTAACAGAGCAAAATGAAACTTGATTTTCTCCTTGTACTGGCCTGATGCTGTCAGCCCGATTGCCTTTTGGAATGCCCCGGTGCACTGCACATGGGCTCTGTGAGCTTGTGGGAGGCAGCAACAATGGCCTGCAGACTGCTGAAGTGGGCAGTGCTGCAGCCTGGAACTGCACCAGCCCTGCTGGGAAGGAAGCCTGTCCGTTTATCAAATTGACAGCAAGGCAGCAAAGGGAGTAGCTGAAGAATCCTTTGCCAAGGACGAGCATAATGCAGAAAAATACGTCATTGCTGCTGGTGAATGAATATGTTTCTGGTTCAATTGTTGGACTGTATCACCGGTCATCTAAAGTAATGGACAGTAAAGAATGACTAAGAGTTACATCCTCCAAGTAAAGATGAAAATAGGTTTATCTAACATGAGTTATTGAGCTGCAGTCAGACTTGCTGGCCTCATATGAGGAATAGAACACTGGCATCTTCCTTCTATCCCAGAATCTATTATGGTAAAGTCTCTGCCCTAGGAACACCCAATGTACTGTGGCCTTTTTGAGGGTATAAGTCAACTTTGCTCAGCTTTAGATTAGAACCTCATCTTTTCTGTATGGTACTGCCAAGAGGCTATTACAGTCTAGACAAATTTCAATTAAGCAAATTCTGTGAGCCAATACGGGAGATGCTCATACTGCCTTTCCAAAGAGTAACTTACAGTGTGTTTTTAAACAGGATGAGAAACATTTGCATTATTTTTAGCTACTATTTCACCATCAGTATATAAAACCATTTTTCCTGGAAAAACCAATATTACTACTGAAGCATCAAAGGCAGAATACCATGACGCCATTCCGTCTCCATACTGTGTTCTCTCGCGTTATCAAACACCTCTCATTTACAACACTATCACTTTTGTAATTTTACATTTTCTTTTGTGATGGTTTGATCAATGGGATCTCTACCACCAAATTATCAACTCCAGGAGACCTGGCTGTGTTTCTTTTGCTCATCTATTACACTCCCTGGTACCAAAACATTATTGGTATGAGAAAGAACCAAAATATTATTGAATGAATAGTATTTAGCAGGGCCATTATCAATGGATTTGTATCAGTTACTCAAAATGTGCAAGTACCTGGATAATATAACAGAAAACCAGAGTTAATATGTCAGTCTTGAGAGGTTTCCGTCCTAAGACTGTTGAAAGTTACAACGCACCACTAAGCACCACACCCCGCCCCCCAGCCTTGCCTACCCACTTCATTCCTGTATCACTCCTAGCATACTGTACAATTTGCTTTCGTATGTGTGTATTTTCTACAGCCCCTCACTAGAATGTCAACTCCAGGAGGTATGAGTTTTTCATCTGATTTATTCATTGATGTTGTCCCTAGTAATTATAATATTAATTGATTATTTTTTCCTCCTTGAAACACTTGTGTATTTCTGATCTGGCCATCTGTCCTTTCCTACCTTATCTCCTGCCCCTCTCCCATCACTCACTCCAGTCCAGCCACATCCACCTCTTCGTTGTTCTTCAAAACACCAGACAGCCGCAGCCTCGGGGTCTTTGCACTTGCCATCCCTTTTGAGTAGGAAGCCAGAGTTACCCACCTGGCTCACTGCCTCATCTCTTTCAGACCTTTGCTCAAAAGTCACCCTGTCAGTGGGCACTTGCCTGATAACCCCACCCCTCCCCACAATGCATGTATACGTCTGGAACTCACTGCCTTCCTGCTATGTTTGTTCTCCATAACATTCATCACTCTCTAATATATCATATTAGTTACTCTTTGTCCATCTCTCTTCCTCTCTGTCCCAGACACTCCAGAATTCTCAGTTCCATGAAGGCAGACCTCATCCTCTTCTTTGCTCACAAACATATTCCCAATATCTAGAAAACTGGGTTACGCTTGACACAAAATAATATTTGTTGAATAAATGAATGATCACAAAAGCAATTTTTATAAATGAAACACCAGGTTTTAGAATGTCCCACTTTAGTTTAGAAAGCATACACATGATTATAATAAGATGTTTGAATTTCAAATAGGAGCTTGCATGTGAAATAAAAAAATATAATAAGAAGCAGGTGGCTTGGAAAGGTTAAGTAATACAAGGCATACATTTTTGCTTTTTGATGAATGCCGTGCTAGAATCTAGGTTGTTGATAAATTTTGGATGAAAAATGTCTAAGGAGTTGTTTGCTATCACATGCTATTCTTAGAGGCAGCAATCAACACACACACACACACACACACCAGCCTTCACGTATAAGATTGCTTCTGGTGCCCAGGGAAAATGAGAGGAAATGACTTTTAAATGGCTAAGGAAAGTATTCGTGATTTATTAGTTCGGCGAAACGGAAGAGCAGGCACCTACTTGACAAAGCAGGCGGAACCAGCCTTACCCAGGTAGACTGTGACCCTGACACTGCCCAAATGCCTACAGTTACAGCTGTGTGCTTATAAATGACTCTGAGAATTGGAAACCTCAGAGGGACACTAAAAGATCTTCCTCTTCCCTTCCTGTCAGCTGGGGGAACAGGAAACTTGCAGGGAATAATTTTCTCCATGTGAAAACTTATCCAAAGTATATGTTCTCTCTTCCAACCAGGGGCTCCTAAGTACGATTTGGAAGCGTGGCAGTGGTTGGTCGCTCTCTTTGTGATCAGCACAGAATCACTTTACTTCAGAGCAGAATGGATTACATAATTGTGCTCTCTAATCATGGTATTTTATGAAGGAGAATATTGAACTAAGCCAAAAGTTAGGTAGCTGATTTGGACAGATACCCTAATCTGCCTCCAGATCACAGAAGTCCCAGGCCAGTGTCTCCTCCCCATGCTGGAGTGTCACTGCTGGTGTCCTACTTAGGTCTCCAGAGCAAGCACTCACTTCAAGCCAAATTAAAGCATGAGGTAACTCAACTCTCGATGTGTACCTGTAGGTAGAGGGATAGAGATATATAAAGATTTGCTACATATAGAAAATCAATATCATAAACTTCATTGATCTTGTGGGGGTTTTGTTTGTTTGTTTTGAGACAGAGTCTCACTATGTCACCCTGGGTAGAGTGTCAAGGTGTCACAGCTCACAGCAACCTCAAACTCTTGGGGTTAAGTGATTCTCTTGCCTCAGCCTCCCAAGTAGCATTGATGACAGGCACCTGCCACAACACCTGGCTATTTTTTTCTTGCAGTTGTCATTGTTTGTTAGCTGGCCCAGGCCAGGTTCAAACCTGTCAGTCTCAATGTATGTGGCTGACACCTCACCCACTGAGCTATGGGTGCCGCCCTTGTTTTTGTTAAATAAAGAGAATAAAGGAGAAAATAGAAAGTGGCCCTGATATTTCCTGTTGACATACAAGGTCTAACAGTTAAATCTCAAACTCAACCTAGAAAAAGCGCTGCATACCTCATTACTGAATATCTCTATTGTTACCTTTAAAGTGCTCCCCTTGGGCAGCTGTGCACCAACTCCAGAGCCTAGTCCACCCTTCTGAGTAATTTTGGAACTGTTGTTCATGACCATCAGAGCTGTCATTGCATGACACACAACAGTGATTGCTACTCGGCACACCACCACTGCAGACCAGCACAAGCACAGCTGTGAGACACCGACAGACCAAAGTTACGAAACTTTACTCAGTTTTTTGTGCTGTGCTCCCAACATAAATGCATAGTGGCAAATTTGTGAACTTAATTTGTGAGCTTAATTGTCAGATGACAACTCTGATGGTCACTCCAGAAAAAGAGTTCCAAAAGCTTGCATGGATGCATAGCTTCTGAAGGGGAGTACTTTGAAGGTGACCATCACAATATTAAGCAATGAGGTATGTAGCACTTTTTCTAACTTAATTGTCAGATACTGTATAAATCCTTATATTGTTAATGTCTTTATCTGTTCTGTCTCAATAATGTGAATGTAAGTCACCATTTTGTGACCAGATACTATGTTCTGGTAATTTATTTGTTTGAACCTCACAATGATCCTATAATGTAGGTGTAATTAGTCCCATTTTAAAGAGGAAGGGATGGGTTTGGGAAGTCTGTTTAGAAAGTAGACCGGCTAAAGCCAAGGATAGCCCGGTCAATCCTCAAACCCAAACCAGTCAGCCTCCAAAGCTGGGCTGCTTCCTACAACACATGCCCATCTTCCCTCTGGAAAAGAAAACCCAGTTTCCTTTTTTATCCAAGATAGATATTTCACCCCAGTATTTATGAGGACAGCTAATCACATTCCACTTACAATCACTGTGTTTACATAAAGAAGTAACATCATTAATATTTAAATGAAAATGTCAATTACAGTTTTAAAGCATTGGAGATAAAACATCACTACAAGACAGTGATGATCAACGTGAGACAGGCCTGTGGTCAGAGAGCTGTTGTCAGCTGAAGACCTCCAACCTCATGCAGGGAAACAAGAACCTCAGTGGATCTTCTTGTCCATTGTCTGCCTAGAATGCTTTACTTAAAGCCAAGGAGATTTGTGGATTTGTAGGGGAGAGTTGGTGCACCAGGCATGACATAGTGGCTCCTGTTGGAATGAAGACAGCTGTGAGAAGCCTCTGCTGTGTTCCTTCTCAGAAGTGGACAGGTGAACCTCCAGGCTTGGCCCAGGAAGGCAACTGGGATTCCAAGCACAGCCGCCCAGGACAGGCACACAGGCAAACAGAAATGTTCATGCTTCTTCAGATAAGTCGTTCCTGGCTTCTCCCTCCTACATCCAAGTCAAAGCAAGATTTCTTGTCAGGATCTTTGGCCAAATCATAGGGTTTAAAGGTTTGCTGGCCTCTGCAGTTCCTGGAGTCTTTCCAGAACTATAGCCAGAGGCACTGCCAGTCATGCCCTGGGATCTGAGATCTGAGCACTCCACCCTGTCAGCTCCCATTCACATCTGCATTCTCCTCTCTGGGGAAACGTGCAGGGCGGAGGCCGAGAAGGGAAGGAACTCGGTGGAGCTGCTCTTCATCTGTTGTCCCATCATTCTGATGACTTCCAGTCTTTACTTTTTTAAACATCAAACACATAAACAGCTTTGCTTCATTTTTTCTTTACAGGAGATAAAGCTCCATTATGAAGAAAAAACTTGTTTGTTGCTTCCAAAGGAACCAAGATGTTTATTCTCAATGTGGATGAAGCAGAGAAAAAAAAGGCCGGGGGAGGGAGCAAGATGTGTTTAGTTTTTACTTCAAACTGAGAGATTTCAGAATGTGTTAAGTGAGTTCTGCTTTTCTTAAGTTACCTCTTTTTTCATTTGCCTATTTTCCCACTGACAGAGAATGCAATTACTGTGCAATTATTGCCACAGTTTTTGCTAGCTTTTTCTTCCTGAAAATGTGAATCATAACTAAAAAAGGCTACTTGGCAGGTCTATCTATGGAGAACTCTTCCCTGCCATAGGTCACTAGAATGTTCCTGGTAAGATTTCTTTGTGATTTTTCTGTTCTCTTGTTCTCAGAAGCCACAATCTATTCAGTTGCCTCTACTGGACTACACAGAAACATTCCTTCCAGGGACCTTCCTTTTTAATACTTTTCTCCTTGACTCATCATCTTTCTGGTACTTAGGGTCAAATATACACATATAAAACTCCCTGTTGATGCTAAGCAGCCGCTACCATATACATGCCTATGAGTAAATGCTCGCACACACATTCATCTGGTGGGATTAGTGCACTTAATCATTGGGTGTCAGTGATGCTGGGTGCATCATTGCTTTGAAGAATATTTTAAAAATTTATTTTCATAAATGGACATGTAAATAACAGTTATAATATAGAATACAAGATATTATCCCTACAGCAACTAGAACAATGTGGGTGCTAATAGAAGTAGTTTGGTGTTAAGCATTGTTGATTCTTTTCTTTGCTCAGTTTCTTTGCCAAATTAAAATGCTTTGCTAAATGTAGCCTTGTTTCTTCAACTTCTTTCTCAATGTACATGTTCCTGTTTCCTATCTCTGAATTCAATCCCAAGGATTTAAATATGTGTACAGCAAGGAAAATAACTCTCGGTATTAACACATTGTCTTTCTAGAACTCATTTTACCACCAAATAATATTAGAACTTTGCGGAGCAGAAATTATCCTCCTCATTATAGAGAAAATGAGTCACAAAGAACTCAAGCAAGTTGTTCCTCAGACATTGACAAGCTAACAAATGGAACTCAAATGTCCTATTATCATATGGTTTCTTCCATGTGTAGGCAAGGCAGAGAACTGTAGCACACTTAAGTGAAAAATGTAAATTCTCAGGGAGAATATTATTTTAAGTGCAAAAGCCTATACCTAATACTTTGTTTAATATACCACGGTACTTAATGCTGAGAAGAAACAAAATGTTCTTCTGTATAGACACAGCTCATTTCATTCTAAGTAATTTCTATTCTTCGAGACACATATGGACCAAAATCTAACTTTATTTATGAAGTACACAGTGTTCCTCAAGAAAGTTGCTTGGCTTTTGAAGCCATGAAAGTTTCTGTAAGATTTTATCTATGACACCTGCATGCTATACTTAGCCATCTGGCAATGTACTATTGCCAGTGAAGATGTTTGGGAAAGTAATCTCTCCACAGGCTCCCTAAGCTCTGTCCTATGTAACTGACCTCTGCTGGACCACTAGTGTGAAGAGAATAAATGACGTTAGAATTCTGAAAAAAATCACAGAATCTCTGAGTTAGAAGAGACCTTAACTTCAGTCCAGTCTCACCGCACTGAAGTAACCTGCAAGCATCCTTGAAAAGCATTTTAAAGTAGATAACTCAGGAAGCATAATGGCAGACAAACCGCCACCAACTATATTTAAAATGTTTTAAGTACACCAAAGAGAATGTATTTGGAACTCAGAAAAGGCACACTAAAAAGGTTTTCTTCCTCTTTGCAATTTGAGAGGTAATTCCAGTGTTTTCCAATACATCTGGAATTCAAGAGCAGGTGTTACTGATTTGGGATTCCTTCTTTCTTGTTTATTCAATAATATTTAGGTAATTCCTACTATGTGAAAAATAGTCTATCAAAGTTAAGATTAACACTTATAACCACTACAAAGTAATTTCTATTCCCATAAGAAACTCCACTAAAACTTTTCTTTAACCTTGCCAGGATTGGTGGTTCACGCCTGTAGTCCTAGCTACTTAGGCAGTTAATGATAACCTGAGCCTGTGCATTCAAGACCAGCCCAGGCAACATGGTCAGATGCTGGCTCTAACAATTTTTTTAAAAAACATTTTTAAATCTTATTCCACAAGTCACAAAACTTCCCAGTTTTAAGAAAAGATAATTACTTCTCAGCCTTTTGGCTAAAATCAAGTGAGGAAAAGAAAAATATTTCATAATAAAAACCACAAAAGGAGAATCTTGTGAAAAATTTTAGAAATTATTAATAACTCACTAGTTACTATTGCCAGAATAAACAGTCTAAAATATGATAGATATCAGAGCCCGGAAGTATGAGTAAAATACCAGAATATCATTTAGTAAGAATAAAGAGAGGTGAGAATAATGAGAATTGAGTAAAGAATTCATTTAAATTATTGACCAAAAGAGGGGCAAGATGGCCAGCTAGAGGCAGCTTTCACTGGAGCTCCTTCCAGAAAGAGAAAAGTTGGACTGAAGTGAACTTGGAGTGGTCAAAAGTGGAGAGTTGAGCACAAAGAGAAAAAAATCAAAGTGTACTCATACTCCCCACTGAGATAAGCTGTGACTGAAGGTACATGTTGCCAAGGTGACAGGAGGCTTTCCATTAGTGAACAAGGAACAAAGAACCTCTTACCTTGCCCCAAAGGAGAGAGCCTTGAGGTCCTGGTTCTCCTGCACCTGGGAATTTCCACCTATGAGTTCTATCCCCATCCTGCCTGGTGCAAAAGTGAAAAAATACTCTCTGCAGTCCTGAGTCCACAGCCACCTTCCCCTTTCTAGTTGCCTGATGGACTGCCCCATACAGACGCTGGAGTGTTGGTGAGTTCTCTGAGAGTCCTCTGCATTATGCGTGCTGCAGAACCAAGTGGCATCCCTCCTGCTCTGAGAGGAAACAGTGGCACCGCAGTTCTAACTTTGGTGTGGGGACATGTGGTCTGTCCTGCCTCTCATGCCTGCTAGAAGGAAACTTTCCCCAACACACTGGAAAACCCTTGCCTGTTGTCCATGCCCAGCAACCCCTGACAACCCTCACCTTTCCTCCTTGCACCTTGGAGAGAGATAGGCCTAAGCTCAGGCCATCAGCACTGGGAAGGTCCAGGAACTAGACCTCCCCAGCCATGGGTGATGCCTGCATGCTAAATAGTTTATAGCCAGGACTTGAGGGGGGCGGGGGGACAGTGTACTGTGACCTCTCTGAACTTGAGTGGGTGTTGCTGACGCTGCCTGAGCAAGTTTGACTGGAATTCTTGATCAGAACTATCTGTGGATTCTTGTCTGGCTGCCACTGGCTGGGGCTGCAGGTTCACTGCTTATTTGACATTATTTCCACAGGAGTGGATCAGAGCAGTGAGGGGTGAAATCGGTGGATCTGTCCTTGGATTCCCCTCCTCCAGCTCTCACCAGCCAGAAATGACAGCTTTCTGAATCTTTGTGTAGCAGGGGCTCCAGAAAAATGCTATAGCTCCTTTGAACTGGTTAGGAAACAGGCTGATACCAGGATAGAATCAGTTGCACTATCTCAGCAAGTCAGCCCTCAGAGACTCTTACTGCAACCCTGGAAGGGAGCTTTGTGAAGCTATAAGGGAAGGGCCACAAGCACAAGCTCCAACAAAGGGGTGGTTAGCTCCAGTCCCAGGAGCCTCCAGATTTGGTCTCACCCCACTAGTTTTTGTTGTACAAAACTTCCTAAGTACAGTGCTTCCTAAGGGTCCACAATTAGATTATCTCCCAATAACTATTCAGAGACAACCTATCATTTCAGCTAAAAAAGTATAAGTAATACTTTTTTTAAAAGCTGAAAATACTCATGGGGAGGAGCCAGCAAAAGAATTCTGGCAACATGAAAAAATCAGAGCAGATCAACTCCCCCAAGAGACTACAAGGGAGATACAGTGAAAATACTATCCACAGACAAATTGCTGAAATGTCAGAAATAGAATTGGATGGAAAATAAGATGAATGGAATGAAGGAAAAGATGGAAATAGAAATCCATAAAATAGTCCAAAAATTGTCTCAAAGAATTAGTGAATTTCAAGACAAAGTCACAGAATATGGACATAATGAGGAAAGACATAGCAGAGCTTAAATTGAAAAAGGCATTTGAGGGGCTTTGAAACACAGTAGCTTTCCTCAGTAATAGAGTTGAACATAGAGAAGAAAGAATTTCAGAAATTAAAGACAAGAATTTTGAACTATCATAGTCATTCAAACAGACAGAAAAGGAAAACAAAAACAGAATATTCCTTGAGAGAGTTTGGGGATTACTTCAAAAGATCAAAAATCTGAATTATAGATATTCCCAAAGGAAAAGAAGATGGTCCTAAAGGCACAAATGCTCCATTTCAAGACATCATGGTGGAGAATTTCCCAAGCATTGCAAGAGACACAGAAATTCAGGTAGTAGTTTCAGAACCCTAATATGACTTCATTCAAACAAAACATCTCCTAGACATACTGTAATTGACTTTGCCAAAGTCAATATGAAGGAGAAAATTCTGCAAGCAGCCAAAAGTAAGTAAAGTGTTACCTACACAAGTGAAAAATATCAGGATGACCTCAGCTCTTTCAGGTGAAATTTTTCAAGCCAAAAGAGGATGGCCATTGGCCTTTACCTTCTTAAACAATTTTGGGCCCCGGATCCTATATCCTGTTAAACTGAGTTTTGTTTGTGATAAAGAAATCAAATATTTTTCTGACATGCAAATGTTAAGGAAATTTGCCATAACTAAGGCAGCTCTACAGGAAGTACACAAAGCCATTCTCCATAGTCATCAACATGATGGTCCATCATTAAACACACCACACACAGAAATTAAAGAAAAAAGCCTAGCTTTCACAATGGCATGAGGGATAAAAATAAGTTCTAAACCTCTGAAAAATGAGATGACCAAAACGCTAACATACCTATCAATTATCTCAATAAATGTGAATGCCTTAAATGTTCCTCTAAAGAGGCTTAGGCTAGCTGACTAAATACAAAAGCTGAAATCTAATATCTATTGTCTCCAGGAAACACACTTAACCTCAAAGGATTAAATAAGACTCAGAATGAAGGAATGGAAAAAAACAATAATCTAGGCAACTGGAATCAGAAAAAAACAGGTGTTACAATCTTATTTGCAGATACAATTGGATTTAAACCAACAAAAATAAGGAAAGACAAAGATGGACACTACATACTTGTCAAGGGAAGCATACAACATGAAAAAATTTCAATAATTAACATTTATACACCCAACCTAAACACTCCTCAATTTATAAAACAAACCCTAAAAGACCTGAAAATATATTTTGTTGCACCATAATAATTGGAGATTTTACTACTCCTTTGATAACACTGTACAAATCCTCCAAACAGAAACTAAACAAATAAATAATGGACTTAACATGATCTTAGAACAAATGTACTTATCAGACATATACACAACATTTCATTCTAACAAAACTGACTACCCATTCTTCTCTTAAGACTTGTATCCTAAATCTAATCTCAACAAATTCAAAAGAATAGAAATTATTCCTTATGTCTTCTCAGATCATTCAAAATAAAGGTTGAAATCAACAGCAACAGAAATTTTCATACCCAAATAAAGTCATGGAAACTAAATAACCCTATGCTGAATGACAGCTGGATCAAAGAGGATATTAAGACGGAAATCATTAGATTTCTTGAACAAAACAATGATAAATCCATATGCTATCAAAACTTGAGGGATACTACAAAGGTAATACTAACAAGCAAATTTATAGCATTAAATGCCTTCATCAAGAAAATAGAAGGAGACCAAGTCAACAACCTAATGGGCCATCTCAAACAATTGGAAAAGGGAGAACAATTCTCAAGGGGGAGTGGAGGAGTAAAAGAATGAGCAAGTGGGGAGGGGGAAGAGGGAGAAGGGGGGGTCACAGTGTATGGCACACCTCTTGGAGGTGGGACACAATTATAAGAGGGACTTTATCTAACAAGTGCCATCAGTGTAACCTAATTCTTTGTACCTTCAAGAATACCAAACAATAAAAAAAGTTTAAAAAGGGGGAACAATCTAACCCCAAACCCAACAGAAGAAAAGAAATAACCAAATTACAGCCAAAGTAAATTGAAAACAACAACAAAAACTCATTCAGAAGATCAGCAAAGCAAAAAGTTGATTCTTAGAAAAGATTAACAAAATCTATAATCCCTGGCCAAACTAACCAGAAGCAGAAAAGTAAGATCTCTAATAACCTCAATCAGAAAAGAAAAAAGGGAAATAGTAACAGATACCACAGAAATACAAAAAATCCTCAATGATTACTGCAAAAAAACTCTATGCCATGAAATATGAAAATGTAGAAGACACAGACCAATACCTGGAATCATGCCATCTTCCTAAACTCAACCAGAAAGAATTAGAAATTCTGAATAGAATCAAGCACTGAAATTGCATCAACAATACAAAATCTTCCAAAAAAGAAAATCCCTGAACCAGATGGTTTCACACTAGAATTCTATCTAACCTTGAAAGAGGAACAAGTGCCTATATTATATAATATGTTCTAAAGCATAAAGAAGGAAGGAATCCTCCCCAGCATATTCCATCCAGCAAAACCAGGAAAGGACCCCCCCCCCAAAAAAGAAAACTATAGACCAGTTTTATCAAAGAATATCAATGTAAAACTATTTAACAAGATCTTAGCAAACCAAATATAGTGATACATTCAAAAAGTTATATATCATGATCAAGTAGATTTTATCCCAGGGATGCAAAGGTGGTTTAGCATATGCAAATCCATAAATGTAATTTCCCACATAAATAAAATAAAAAACAAAGACTATGTGAGTCTCTAGATTGATGCAGAAAAGGCTTTTGACAATATCCAGTATCCTTTTATGACAAGAACACTTAAGAAAATAAACTTAAGAAACTTAGTTTATTTCTTAAACTAATAGAGTCCAGCTATGACAAACCCACGCCAATATCACTCTGAATGGAGTAAGACTGAAAGTATTTCCACTCTGAACTGGAACTAGACAAGGATGCCCACTATAACCACTGCTATTCAACATAGTGCTGGAAGTCCTATCTATTGTAATCATGTAAGAGAAGGAGATCAAGAGTATCCATATGGGGACAGAGGATGCCAAACTCTTCTTTGTGGATGACATGATCTTATACCATAAAACCCCAGGGACTCAAGTACAACGCTCTTAGAAGTGATCAAGGATAGTAGCATCTTGAGATACAATATAAATGTTCACAAATCAGTAGTTTTCATATATGCCAACAGTCAAACTGAGAATAAAATCAAAGATTCAATACCTTTTATAGTAGCACCAAAGAGGATGAACTATCTGGAAGTGTATCTAACAAAGGACATGAAGGGTCTCTATAAAGGGACTACAAAACCCTGAAAAAAGAAATAGCAGAAGACATTACCAAATGGAAGAACATACCTTGCTCATGGGTGGGAAGAATCAATATTGTTAAAATGTTCATACTACCCAAAGCAATCTACAGATTTAATGCAATCCTCATCAAAGCCCCAACATCATACTTTGAAGAACTTGAAAAAACAGCTCTTTGTTTCATGGTAACCAGAATAAAACTCTAAATAGCTAATACAATTTTTCTTTTTTTGCAATTTTTGGCCAGGACTGGGTTTGAACCACCACCTCCCGTACATGGGGCTGGCACCCCACTCCTTTGAGCTACAGGTGCCACCCTAGCCAATACAATTTTTAGAAATAAAAACAAATCTGGAGTCATAACAGTACCATACAGAAATACAAAAGATCCTCAATTATTACTACAAAAAACACAGTCTATAGTGATCAAAACAGCATGGTACTGGCACAAAAATAAAGATACAGATATTTGGAATAGAATAGAGAATCTAAAGATGAACCCAGCCACATATTGCCGTCTGATCTTTGATAAACCAAACAAAAGCATGCACTGGGAAAAAGAATCCTTGCTTAATAAAGGATGCTGAGAGAACTGGTTAGTCACATGTAGAAGACTGAAATTGGACCAACACCTCTCACCATTAATAAAAATTGACTTGCACTGGATAAAAGAATTAAATTTAAGGCACAAAACAATAAAATTTCTAGAAGAGTATGGGGAAAACACTTGACAAAATTGGCCTGGGAAAAGATTCTATGACGACCCACTGGCAATTGTAGCAACACTAAAAATAAATAAATGGGATATGATCAAGCTAAAAAGCTTCTGCATCATTAAGAGTATCACAACTAAAGCAAACAGACAGCCTTCAAGGAGAAGGAGAGATTTTTGCACGTTACAAATCTGACAAAGAGCTGATAACCAGAATCTACAAAGAATTCAAATTAATCTACAAGAAAAGTGCTAACAACCCCATATATAAGTGGACAAAAGACTGAACAGAAACTTCTCTCAAGATGACAGATAGATGGCCAACAAACACATGAAAAATGGTCTTCATCTCGAATCATAAGAGAAATGCAAATCGAAACCACTCTGAGATATCACCTAACTCCAGTGAGAGTAGCCCACAACATCATGAAGTCCCAAAACTGCTGATGCTGGGCATAGATGTGGAGAGAAGGGAACACTTTTGCACTGCTGGTGGGATTGCAAACTAATACATTTATGGAAAGAAATATGGAGAATTCTTCAAGAACTATAAGTCAACCTTTCATTTGATTCTACAATCCCATTACTAGCTATCTACCCAGAAGGAAAAAAAAAATCATTTTACCAAAAGGACATTTGCACCAGAATGTTTAACTCATAATTGCCAAGTTCAACTCATAATTGTCAAGTCGTAGAAGCAATGCAAATGCCCATCAACCCATGAATGGATTAATAAACTGTGGTACATGTATACCATGAATATGTATGCGATTCAGCCATAAGAAAAGAGGGAGACACTACATATTTTATGTTTACCTGGATGAATTTGAAACACATTCTTCTTAATAAAGTTATCTCAAGAATGGGGGAAAAGTATTCAATATACTTAATACTAATATGAAACCAATATATAAACAACTACATCCACATGAAAAAAATACTTCAGCCTTATGGTGGGCACCTATGGCTCAGTGGGTAGGGTGCCAGCTCCATATACCAAGGGTGGTGGGTTTGAACCCGGCCCCAGCCAAACTGCAATAAAAAATAGTTGGGTGTTGTGGTGGGTGCCAATAGTCCCAGCTACTCAGGAGACTGAGGCAAGAGAATCGCCTAAGTTGGAGTTGGAAGTTGCTGTGAGCTGTGATGCCTGGCACTCTATCTAGGGCAATAAAGTGAGACTCTGTTTCAAAAAAAAAAAATTCAGCCTTAAATGAATATAGTTAATAAGAGAGACTGAAAATAAATGAGCTATGCTGAGTGCTGTGGCTCATTCCTATAATCCTGGCACTCTGGGAGACAAAGACAGGAGGGTTGTTTGAGCTTAAGGGTTCGAGACCAGATTGAGCAAGAGTGATACTCCATCTCTACTTAGAAAAAGGAAAAATTAGCTAGGCATTGTGGCAGATGCCTATAGTCCCAGCTACTCAGGAGGCTGAAACAGGAAGATCACCTGAGCCCAGGAGTTTGAGGCTGCTGTGAGCTAGGCAGGTGCCATGGCACTGTAGCCAAGGCAACAGAGTGAGTTTCTGTCTCAGAGAAAAAAAAAAAGAAAGAAAGGAAAAAGTGAACTAGGAATTCCATTTGAAGATTAGGGGAAAAAGAATAAATTCAAAGAAAATAGAAGGAAGAATAAAATAAAGATAATAACAGAAATTGGTGAGATAAAAAGCAAATCCACACAAATGATGAGGCCACTCCTAAAGAGTCCTTCACTGTGCTGAAGGTCAAAGTTGTCTCCATATCTCAACTGCTTGCTGGTGTAGAGTACCAGCAGTACTGTCCAATATAAATTTAATACGATGTGAGCTACGTATGCAATTTAAATTTTATAGTAGTTATACTTAAAAGCAACAAGCAGAACAAAATTTAATGTATTTTATTTAAGCCAATATATCAATAATATAGATTCAACACACAATCAATTTTAAAAAATATAGAAATATTTGGCATATTAAGTCTTTAAGTCTGATTTATATTTCACACTTGTGGCACATCTTAATTCGAGATAGATTTTCTTTTTTTTTTTTTCTCATACTTTTTATTTTGAAATTTTCAAACATACAGAATGCTAAAAGAGCACTCTTACTCTTTTTAATTCAAGATAGATTTTCAACTGCCCAGTAGCCACACGCTACTGACTAGTGTCTACTAAATTGGATAGAATAAACCTATTCTCAAATGGCATGTCCTATAATTTCAGGAGACTTTGCAGATACTATTTTATTATTAATATATGTTTTTGTTTCTTAATTTAGTTTGGGGGACAAGATAAAGACATGTATACCCATGGTTGCTTCATCTACATTCTAGGCTCTGCAAGGTAGTAGCAATTCTTCAGTTAGTTACCTTGCTGTCAATTTCTGAGTAAGTCTTTTCCAGCCAGATGTAGTGGCCTCAATCTAGCAGTCAAATTCTAATGGTCACATAGTTGACAGTATTCCAAGAGTCATCTATTTACTTTTCATATTAGTGTTTACACAACAGAAATTCTCTGTAGGCATCTCTATTCCCCAAGAATTTCATGTTGAAATAACAAAATGGCCTAGATCCACTTGAAGATAAATTGCTTTAATTATTAGGCAGACTGTGAGGCTCACTGTTTCAAATATCAGGTCAGTGCAGTGCCCCACGTCGCAGTGGTTTCACTGTGATATTTCTCCAGGTACAACTGTCAAGCCTTAAAATCATGGGAACGCTTCCACTCAAGACCAGCTTTGTCTGCACAATTCCTTCACTACTTCATAGGAGAAAGGCAAGCTCAGTAGCTGTGAGAATAGACTATGATTACCCGAAGTTGTGAAGTTTTCTGTTTGACACTTCAGTCTAAGTGTCAGCACTGTTGCTAATAGCTATGGAAATCTCACAGGATAATTATTTCTCTGGTCTTAGAATTGATATAGAACCACACAGATACCTATCAGGGCCTTCATTTTTAACACTTTCTGTGATATTGCAGAAGAGAATGTAGTGGCTGGGACTAATAGCTGTGGACTTAAATTAGACTATCTGGATTTGAATCCCAGCCTGACTGCTTACCTACTAGTTTCCTCAGCTTGGAAATGGGAAAATACACATTAAGGTTGCAAAAAAGATTACACAAAATAACACGAGTAACACAGTGCTCAGCACTCAGAAGTATTTCCTAGACATTAGCTGGGTCGATCTGTGGGTTCCTAAATTCATTTGATCAAATTTGGGAGCATTGACAAAAAGCAAGCATCTGATAGCATTTCTAAAGCTCTGAAAACCTTCCCAATAAATCCCAGTTGTCCTGTTGATCTCTAAAGCTTACGTCAGAAAATTTCCCTAACTGTGATGACCTCAACTTCCTTTCTAGATATTTACTACATAACCATGCTAACTAACATTTTGGTTTGGAAATTCCCCACTCCAATCACATTATCAAGAACCAAACCAGGTTCGGCACCTATGGCTCAAGTGGCTAAGGCTCCAGCCACATATGCCAGAACTGGCAGGTTGGAATCCGGCCTGGGCCTGCCAAACAACAATGACAACTGCAACCAAAAATTAGCTGGGCGTTGTGGCGGGTGCCTGTGGTCCCAGCTACTTGGGAGGCTGAGGCAAGAAAATCACTTAAGCCCAGGAGTTGGAGGTTGCTGGTGAGCTGTGATGCCACAGCACTCTATGCAAGGGGGACAGCTTGAGGCTCTGTCTCAAAGGAAGGAAGAAAGGAAGGAAGGAAGGAAGGAAGGAAGGAAGGAAGGAAGGAAGGAAGGAAGGAAGGAAGGAAGGAAGGACCAAACCAGATTTAAGTTCCTTAAATATACTTGTCATCAACTGGTGGAATAAAGGAGTTTGATGTCACTTTCCCAAATCTTATCTTATCAGTCTGAATCAGGCATAGGCATTGTAAAGCTAAAACTTTTTAAATTTTGTTTACCCTACTGTATAAATTTTCATAACATTTTTGCTCAGGGTAAGGGGAAGCTGATCCTAATCTGGGAAAATGAAACAATAAGGTTTGTGTAAGCAAGATATTTTGATGGGAATTTCACCCCTAAAGCATTTTCTCCTCTTTCCTTTACAAAGAGGATGAAGCTCACATTTAGACGCTCCCCTCTTCGGGTGGGCAATTCTCCCCTGTCTTGCCATTTAGATGCACAGCTCCTTTCTTTCAAGTTTACATTAATGAAAACTATAAATTTCAAGCCCACACTATCTGCTGAAATTATAGTATTCTGGAACTAAAATTGCACTCTCAGAGGTTTTTGTCAATTGAGAGTGTGATATGAAACCATACATGTTTTTGCAATTTTTCCAGCAAATCTGCTTTAATGTTTCTATGTTTCCTTTTGAAAATGCCAATTAATACTTAATATAACAATTAGTATGTGCCAGCCTGCTCTAGTTAGTTTACAAAAATAATGCTATTAATCCTCATAGTCCTATGAGAGAAATATCATTATTCCTACTTTGTAAATAGAAAAGTCAGCTATAAAGAGGTTAATAACTCACCTCTCCTACTTGCCAAATGGTGAAGTCAAGATTTGAATGCAGATATCATTCTAGAGCCTTTAACTACTACACTATATTCTGCCTCTCACAAAGAAAGCTCTGGTCGCATACATAAAGTCAAAAAGAAGACTTTGTGTAGTAAAAAGTAAATCTGTCACGTTTATCTCTGGGACCAAAAACATTTAAATAACCTAATCTAAATTTATACATGTTTCAGAAACCATATGCCTTACAAACCACCAGGGGACATAGGCAAGAATAACAAATGGCTATGAGAATCAGCCAAAAGGTCAATATGGCTTCCCCTATGGTTACTGTGGTGTTTTGGCACTCTTAGTTATACATTTTGAAGTACTTTTCTTCCTCTCTGCACATACCCCAAATTGTAAAAGGTAAGGAAGAGATCTTCTGTGCTGAATGATGTTTATCTTTTTTTTTCAGTTGAGCAGGAAATCATTATCCAAGCCCAGCCTTGAATATGTGCTATACACAAAACAATTTATCTACTAGAGTTCATGGGCAGCTGGATTGGGAAAAAACACATTAATTATCATTCAAGTGGAAATGCCCCCATAGACATACCATTTAATTAACAGAGAGGCCAGTATTGGAAATGAATAATTTGAGGCAAGACAGAGAGAGATGTGTGTGAGATAAACCCGTAGGTGATTTAAGGATATTATCTGTGGATAAACATTTAAAAATACGTGAAATACATGTCTATCTTATAAATGCCTCGTAAACATAAAAAGATTCCTTAGAAGAAAGGCTCTTTCAAGACTTTTCCTTGCCTGTTTTAAAAGTCATTACCTGTGAGCAGGAAGCTGGTTGTATTCTGCAGGAACGTCAATTCCTTTAGAGATTGGAAAACCCCACTCCCTTGAATTCAAACTCTGAAAAAATCAGAGTTAAAATACTTCATGTAGAAAAGTTCCTCAGTCCTTGAAATTTGTAGCTCTGCCAAGATTATAAATAGAAGTGATATGGCAGCAGCAAATTGATCATTCGGCTAAATGTGCTCACCCGATTTGGGATGGTTTTGTGAAGCACGGTATCAGCTGGGGCAGTGGTGGCTGCTCTGCTGCCATTGCCGCTGCTGCTACTGCTACAAAAAATGCCTCTCCACCTTTTACTTCTTTGCCAAAAAAAAAAAAAGCTAGAAGAGATTTTCCTAAAGCATAAAAGATAAATAAATAAAATAACAGCCCAAAGACTGTTGTCTTGGAATAGGCTGAGTGACCATCACAGAGCCTGTAATGAAATCACATAGACCCATTGGCTCCCTAAAAATAATCCAAAAATCAGAATTCTGGGACACAGTTTGGCAATATAGGAAGACTGCAGTGGCTTATTAAGGCACTGTCAAATTTTGTGTTATGATTCTTGAGAATAGCATCCTTAATAAGGTGGTCCAAATGCTACATTTGGCTAGGGGTGGGGAGGGATGAATGGAGGAGAGGAAGAAAGGGGTAGGGTGGAAATTTTTCTTTCTGAACTTGGTATTTCCTTTTAACTATCCATAAAGAGGACAAGTTTATCTTCAATGGGCTTTCCTTTTTTGTATTTTTCCACCAATTTTCAGCATCTCTTTGCTTTAGTAGCACCAGAGCAGAGATCTTAATTCAAGAAGTATTTATATTTAGAAAAGAGAAATATATACATATACATATATATAATCTTTATAATTAGCTCTCTTTAGCACTACAACAAGAAATCAGGATGGGGAGTGGGGAGGGGAAGGAGCTATGTGGCCCGAATGAATCTGCCCTCTCTCTCCAGGTGTTCCCTCCAGCTTGGGGGCCTTTCCCTCTGGTTTTCTTCATTAGCCCCATGGTAACCTATGGAAGCAACCTCAGTGTAGGCAAAAGTCTTTCCTGTAGCCCAACTGAGATACTTTCAGCCAAGGTTTTCAAAATTCTAAGAATTAGTAAAGGAAAATAAATATTGAAAACACAGAAATCAAAATAATCCTGATTACAAAGAAGACCATTTGCCCCCTCCCACCAGTATTTTTTTCAGCAAGAAAATCTTTATTTATACTTTTTTTAAATTTCAAAATATTACAGTGTACAAATGTTTTGGTTACATGCATCACTTTTGTAATGCTTGAGTCATGGTTGTAAGTATTCATTATACCTGTTAGGCAGGTTTTACCTATCCCTTCCTCCCCCTTCTCCCTGCTTGACTGCCACTGAGTTTTACTCCCTCTGTGCACATGTGTGCTCCTCAGTTAGTTCCAATTTAGTATTGAGTACATGTGGTGTTTTTTTTTTTTTTCCCATTCTTTAGATACTTCACCTAGAATAAGTCTCCAGGTCCACCCAAATTGTTGCAAAAGATGCTAATTCAACCATTTTTATGCTGAAGAGTATTCCATGGCATACATGATCATATTTTGTTAATCTGCTCATGAACTGATGGGCACTTGGGTTGATTCTGCATCTTTGCAATTGTGAATTGTACTGCAATAAACATTCAATTCCAGGAGTCTTTTTGATAAAATGACTTATTTTCTTTTGGGTAAATACCTTGTAGCGGGATTGCTGGATCAAATGGTAGGTCTGCTTTTGTTTCTCTGAGAAATCTCCATACTAAGGACAACCTTTATTTCAAGCAGAATCTTACACAAAATCCTACCAGATCACACATAAAATCCTGGAGCTGCTCTAACAAGTGCAAAGGGAAGGTCCTGCAGGTTCTATTTTTCTACTGACATTCACCTCAAAGAGACCCCTGAGGCTCTTCTGTGGAATCCCTAGGGAGTCTCTGAGCATCATTTGAACACAACCTTAAGTAGAGACTTCCATGTGACAGATACCAACTTCAATATACCTCATGACACCTTCCCCCACCAACACACTCCTTAGACATTCCAACCCTTTCTTCAAGGTCAAGAACAGGACAGCATTCTCTTATTCTCTCCTGTACCATCAGTGCTGGTCTGATATATATGCTCCTTCCCCCAGAGACAGATGATAGACTTAACCGTTACTTTTCAGTTGCAGCTGGGTCACTGTTATGGGTTAATAACACCATATTAACATAAACAATAACCTTGGCAAAGTCAGAGAGAGGAAGTAGAGTCCTCACAAACTGAAGTCATTCTCATCCCCTCTAAGACTAGAATGTTTTAGAGCAGCAGTTCTCAACCTATGGGTCGCACCCCAGAGGAATTGTATTAAAGTGCTGCGGCATTAGGAAGTTTGAGAACCACTGTTTTAGAGGAAACAAAGAAAGGTCTACACATGAAATAATCTAACTTGAAACAGAAACTAAAACAAGGCAATATAAAAGAGATATCTAAACTAAAAGTGAACAAATTACTAAATGTGAAAGTGATGTAGGTGGTAAGGAAGGGAAGGGAGTAATATCACCTGGAGTGATCAGTGAATATCTGAAAGAGGAGTTTAGATGTAAGGTCCCTGAACAAGGGATTTAGACGGAAAAGGTAGACAGCAAGGGAAGGGCATTTCCAGCCAACATCTGGCAAACCTGGGCCTTTTCTACAGGAAGAAATTTAGGTTGTATGGAATAAATGCCCAAACAGATCCAAGCTTTACTCAGAAGAACAAACTTTTGAGAAGAAATTTAAGTTACCTTAGATCCTTGATGGAGGAGAGATTTTCCCACCGAGAGGATGTAGGTGGAGCTTCTCAAATCACTTTCTACAATTCAGAGCCACCTCTAATTTCTGCAGGATGAGATTTCTGCCCAAGGCATTATAGGGAGAAAGAAACTAGGTACACAACCTAGTAGTTTGTTGCATGGAAGAGAAGATATGATCACAGAAAAATAGAAAAGAAAACCAAGTCTTATCTTTCCTTTTGACTTTCAAAAGCCTAGATGAAAGATTTGTAAGAAAAGGGGCAAATTCCTTGGAAGTTGTTTTTGTCTATATTTCTGTCTCCTCTCAAAGGTAAAACAGCATCCCCCAAACTTAGGGGAGGAGTGAGAGAATGGGCAGGTAGGAAATTTATGTGGCAGGAAGATCCTCCTGGAAGAGGGCATGAGCCTCAGAAACAGGAGTAGAACCAAGTTTAAAATCAGCCAGGCTTCACCCAAGCAAGGATGTATGTCAGGGGCTCTGCTACCTGTCATTCCCATGGCCAACTAGTGAGGACTTCCCTTCCACAGCACTTAGCACTTTGGTACTTGAGCTCCATCTTTTCCTTCCAAATTATACATAAATAACTGTCTCATCAGGTGGTTTTCAAACATCACTGCACATCAGAATCATTTGTAGGGCTTCTTAAAACACAGATGATTAGGGTCCACCCCTACAATTTCTGATTGAACAGGTCTGGAGGTGGGACAAGAATTTGCCTTTTGTGTGTGTGTGTGTTTGTGTGTGGTTTTGGCCAGGGCCAGGCTTGAACCCACCACCCCCAGTATATGGGGCCAGCACCCTACTCTTTGAGCCACAGGCCACCATAATTTGCCTTTTTAACAATTTCCCAAGTGACTATTGATGGTACAGGTCCAAAGATCACACTCTGAGAATGATTACCCAAGGCCACATTGCAGGACATTCATAAGCACAGATAAGGAAGATGGGATTCTACACACCTATATTTTAGCAACAACAATAGGTGAGAAAGCACTCCCATTTGAATTTGGGGGGCTAACCAGAACCAACTTGAGATGTTCTCTGAGATTAGGCAATGATACTATGCACTGGGGAAAAACAAAAGATTGAAAACACTGATATGATTTATCCCCGGCTATCCACAACACTCTCAACTGGGTATCTTTGATTTCCCTATCTTTGGTAGCAAATTTTTGCAATTTGCTGAATTTTTTGAAATTCTCTAAAAAGATCACACACCAGAGAAAAACATCTAAGGTCACAGGTGCACTGTTCCATGTGGAATATCCCCTCCAAAATAACACATGTCTTCATAGGTGCCTGGCTTCTTTATAATTACACTTAGTAAAAGGAAAATACTGGGATGTAAGTACCCTTAAATGGGTACCAAATACTATGTATGTCTAATTACAACTTGAGGCTGGATATTTATGCAATTTCATCCATGAATCAAAATGCTAGGCAATAATTGATTGAATGTGTTCTGGAGTTAGAAGGCTTGACCTTGAACCTCGACAACTTTACTTAGAAGTGAGAGAACCTGGCCATATTTCCAAACCTCCCTGTCCCTTACTTTCCTTATTTAAAAAAAAAAAAAGTAGAGTTCCTACCTCATACAGTTATGGCGAAGATGAAGATCAAATGAGATGTTGCTAAAGCCCTTGGGAGGGGAATTGCTTCATGGCATGTAACATTTCTGATTATTATTGTTTTTAGCACTTATTCTTTTGCCTCTTACATAATTGTTTTCAGTAAATGTTTTCTGGCTAGATGAACTGTCATCAAATTTTGACAAAGTAATTTGGGTGTATACTCTCATCCCCACCTCTGTTCCCAGGTCCACACCTTAAGAATGACAGGATCCAGAAAGTACTCTCTGATACATATTGCCTCAGGCCTGAGGGTGTGTCCCTCTAAACCCACTTTTCCAGACCCTGCCAATGAAATTTAAAGAATGTTAGGCAGCAGGCCTGTGTTGTTAAGAAGAGGAAACAGAAGAGGCCAGCAAGCTCCCAGAGAAGTGGTCCCAGTAGACATTCAAAACCTCCAGTATTCTTAGCTTCCACTTATCTTAGGGTAAGTCTTTGTTAGGATTTGGGGGGGGGGGGGGAAAGCCAAGCAGTCTTGAGAAAACCAGCTTCTCAGTGAGCTACATAGGCACTTCCTGGTTACTCATGATATGAGAATAACCTTTAAACTATTTCCATTTCTGATCCCAGCTGGAAACAGGAAACGAATAGGGTACAGCATTAAACAAAAACAAAGGAACCAAAAGATAAACCAAATTGTCCCAGGGTTCAGAAAAGGTTTATGTTAAGTGTTAGAAGGTTCAGATTTAGTGAATCTCCCCCCACTTTCTACCATTCCAGAAATTCCTTTTAGAGGAGGGTGGAAAAAAAAAAAAAAAAAGAAGAGCTGTGCAAAGTTGCACAGCACTGCCATCTTCAGGGAAAATAAGGAAAATATCTCAGGGTCAGCCAGATAAATCATCTTCCTAAAACACTTCATTGAAATATAATCAGATGGGTAAAAATGTGACAGCAGACAGACTAGAACAGATTTTTCTACTGTTTCCAATGTTTGAAAAGTCAGTAGACACAGCTTTTTGGTGGTGTATGCACATTTTTTAAAAAATATTTGCTGATTGAAAAGTCATTTACAATAAATAGGAAAGTTTAAATAGCTCAAACTGCATTGCCAAATGATGAAAGTAATGCAGGCACAAACATATTGTTCAGGAAAAAAAAAATCCTTAAAAAGAAAAGTATGAATCGAATGATTTAGAAGTGCTGTTTGAACAGATGGTGTGATTAACAACTAGTGTGTTAGCCATCTCAGGAGCTCACAGAGAAGTAAACAAATGCAAGGGGAAAAATCATTTTATTCCCCCAAAGAGTGTTTAGTTCATTTCATTATGAAAATTTGAAGTCTGCATTTTGAAAGTTTGCTATCCCTAGGGGATAACTGGGAATGAGAAGTGAAGGGAGTCTTTGGGGGAAAAGATCACATCAAGACAAATTCTACTATTCAGCACATGGGATGAGGTAGAGAGTGCAGCTGTAATTGTCATTCAAAATGCTAAGGCAGGTAGTGTACTGCTGAGCACTCTGGCCTTGGAGTAAGAGGGCCAGGTTCCCACCCAGGCTGTAGCACCAGCTGTTGCTGACCTGGAGGCCATCCTTTTTCTCTCTGGATTTTGGTTTCTTTGTTTAGGAAAAAAGAGTGAGAACCAGATGATCTGTACAGCTGTGCTTCAAAAACTTTAATGCACACCTGGATATCCCATTAAAATGCAAATTCTAACATTTAGGGTCAGATAGTCTGAATTTCTTACAGTCTCCCAGTTGATGCTGCTGCTGCTGCTGGTCCTCAAGCCACTTTGTTTACTGCCAGGACACTAACTTCCCCTCCAGGGATAACACTAGCATCTTCTGATATGCTAGGTGTCACTCAGACAAGATAAAAAGACTAAGTATCTACCTCACAATGGTATATGACTCAGAAACAGGTATGGATAAAGTACATAACAAGCCTGCCAAATATTGAATTGATTTTAAAAATAAAAATCAAATGTTAATTTACATGATATAATAAACAGTAAGAATTGACTTCTGTGAATAAGTAGGGTGAGGGAGAGGAGTCCCAGGAATTAGATGGAGAGACCAAATATGATGTAAAGATGAGATAAGAGGGAGATGGAGAGATTGAGTCATAACCAGCATCTACACAGCATATTCAAGACTGATCCTGAGACTTCATTAGAATTAAAAGCATTTACTCTGGCACTGTTAAGACAATAGAAAAACTAAAAGAAAATATTTGAAACCACATGTCTAACAAAGGATTTATATCCAGAATATATAAAGATTCTCAAAACTCAACAGTAAGGAAACATACCAATTTTAAAATGAGCAAAATTGAACAGGTACTTGACCAGATAGGGAGATATGGATGGCAAGGTGCTCAATATCATTAACCACTAGAGAAATTTAGATTGAAATCGTGTTGGAATACTACCACACACCGATTCCAATAGTTAAAATAAAAAATATTAACAATACCAAATGCCAGCAAGGATGTGGAAAAACTGGAAGAAAAATAATGTGATACTCTTGAAAAGACAAAATTAAAGTGACTAAAAACAGATTAGTGGTTGCCAGGTGGGAGGGTATGAGTACAAAGGAGCAGCACAAAGGAGTTATGGTAGGAGACTGTTCTGTTGGGTTTCAAGGTGGCAAGCCTGTCCCCTAAAAATGTCAGAGTTTCAAGCAGCTGCCTAGGTCCTCAAGTTCCTGGAATGATCTTGGTGGAAAAATGACCAGATACTCCAAAGTAAAACAAGCATGAAACAAGGTTTATTGAGGAAAATAATGTAGGTTGACAGAGTAAGGAGGTCTACAAAACAGGATATGTTCACTATAGATGGTGAACAGGTTTCCAATACCAAGGCATTGAGGCAAAGAGGTCAGGGTTATTGCTGGTGGTTCTCTTTTATACCACCTGGATCAGGCCTACCTTGTGGTCCAGAGGTCACCTGCAAGCCTCTATTCTACCTGTTGCTAGACTAGAGAGTCTTCTATACCCTTTTGCAGTTGGCAAGCTAACTAGATTGGCAGGATATAGATTGGCAGGATATTCCTCCTCCAGGTGCAATCATATGGGACAGAATCAAGGCAGGTGACACTGAGATGGGGCCTGGGGCCTCCACCCTTGTCCTCTTTCCCCAGGGGAACTGTTGCTAACTAACTACCTAATAGTTCCACACTATTAGGAGGTCATACAACTATATTTGTATGATTGTGGAGGTCATACAAATATATTCATGTGTTAAAATACTTTGAACTATAAAAACATCAAAAAAGGCCAATTTTACTGTTTGTTAATTTAAATTTTTAAAAACATTGCTGTGGAAAACATTGAACAATTGGCTTTTCCAAGCTTTGAGTAGGAATGAAACACTTTTGAAAGGAAGTGATGGAAGTGTTTCTTAGCCACCACTATCATACTTTCTCAATGACTTTTTGGGATTAGCTGTGACTTTTTCTCTCTTCACAGAGCCTCAGAGGACTCAGACATTGTCCCAACAGTTTATTATTTTAAGCCCATGGTACTTTTCCCTTTCCTGATTATTTATGAGATGTCAAACAAGTCTTTTCCTACAAGTTAAGACCCAATCTTTAACACAAGTCAAGGATGGGTCCTGAAGACCAACTCATCACTGACAAGGTCTTGTTCTCCAAGAAACCAAGAAACTTAATACTCTTATTAAAATAAATGCACTCAATTGCCTTTCCCATTGTTTGTCCCACATAATATTGAAACCTTTCAAGCTAGAAGAGGGTGGTCATTGACCTTTAACCTCCTAAAACAAAATAACTTTCAACCCAGGACCCTGTATCCAGCTAAACTGAGTTTCATTTATGATGGAGAAATTAAATATTTTAATGACATTCACATATTGAAGAAATTTGCCATAACCAAACCAGTTCTCGAGGATATTCTCAGACCTAGTCTCCATAATGACCAGCACAATCTTCTATCACCAAAGTAAACTCACTCAGAAACTTTTGATCAAATTTCAACTTCCACAGTGGCAAAAGAATTTAAAATGTCCCCTGGACTTTCAAAAAACTCAATATCCCAAATACTACCAGGCTTATCAATATTCTCAATTAATGTGAATAGCTTAAATTGTCCTCTAAAGAGGCACAGGTTGGCTGAGCGGATACAAAAGCTCAGGCCAGATATCTGCTACATACAAGAATCTCATCTTACCTTAAAAGATAAATATAGACTCAGGGTGAAGGGATGGTCATCTATAATTCAGGCAAATGGAAATCAGAAAAAATCAGGTGTTACAATTTTATTTGCAGATACAATAGGCTTTAAACCAACAAAAGTAAGGAAAGATAAGAATGGTCACTTCATATTTGTTAAGGGTAACACTCAACATGATGAGATTTCAGTCATTAACATTTATGCACCCAATCAGAATGTGCCTCAATTTATGAGAGAGACTCTAACAGACATGAGAAACTTGATTTCCTCCAGCACCATAGTAGTTGGAGATTTTAACACCCCTTTGGCAGTTTTGGATATATACTCCAATAAAAAACTAAGCAAATAAATTTTAGATTTAAACTTAACCATTCAATAATTGGATTTAACAGACATCTACAGAACATTTTATCCTAACAAAATTGAATACACATTCTTCTCATCAACCCAGAGAACTTCCTCCAAAATTGATCACATCTTAGGTCACAAGTCTAAACTCAGCAAACTTAAAAGAATAGAAATTATTCCTTGTATCTTCTCAGACCATCATGGAATAAAAGTTGCACTCAGTAACGGGAATCTGCAGACTCATATAAAAACATGGAAACTAACCTTATGCTGAATGATAGCTGGGTCATAGATGAGATTAAGAAGGAAATTACCAAATTTTTAGAACAAAATGATAATGAAGACATGAATTACTAGAACCTCTGGGATACTACAAAGGCAATGCAAGAAGGAAATTTATAACATTGCAAGCCTTCCTCAAGAGAATGAAAAGAGAGGAAGTTAACAACTTAATGGGACATCTCAAGCAACTGGAAAAAGAAGAACATCTAATCCCAAACTCAGCAGAAAAAAAGAAATAACCAAAATTAGAGCAGAATTAAATGAAATTGAAAACAAAAAGATTATACAACAGATCAATAAACCAAAAACTTGATTTTTTAAAAAGCTCAATAAAATAGATGAACCTTTGGCTAACCTAAACAGGAATAAAAGAGTAAAGTCTCTAATTTCATCAATCAGAAATGGCAAAGATGAAATAACAACATACTCCTCAGAAATTAAAAAAATCCTTAATGATTATTACAAGAAACTCTATTCTCAGAAATACAAAAATTTGAAGGAAACACACCAATATTTGGAAGCATGCCATCTTCCTAGACATAGCCAGAATGAAGTGGAAATGTTGAACAGGTCTATATCAAGTTCTGAAATAGCATTAACTATATAAAACCTCCCTAAAAAGAAAAGCCCAGGACCAGATGGCTTCACATTAGAATTCTACCAAACCTTTAAAGAAGAACTAGTACTTATATTACTCAACCTTTTCCAAAATATAGAAAAAGAAGGAATACTACCCAACACATTCTATGAAGCAAACATCACCTTGATCCCCAAACCAGGAAAAGACCCAAGAAGAAAAGAAAACTATAGACCAATATCACTTATAAAAATTGATGCAAAAATATTCAATGAGATCCTAGCAAATAGAATCTAGCAACACATCAAACAAATTATACGCCATGACCAAGTGGGTTTTATCCCAGGGTCTCAAGTCTGGTTCAATATACATAAATCTATAAATATAATTCATCACATAAACAAAATAAAAACCAAAAACCATATGATTCTCTCAATTGATGCAGAAAAAGCTTTTGATAATATCCAGCATCCCTTCATGATCAGAATACTTAAGAAAATCGGTATAGAAGGGACATTTATTCAACTGATAGAGGCCATCTACAGCAAACACATAGCCAATATTTTATTGAATGGAGTTAAGTTGAAATCATTTCCACTCCGATCAGGAATGAGGCTAGGTTGCCCATTGTCTCCACTTCTTTCAACATTGTAATGGGAGTCTTAGCCACTGCAATCAGGCAAGAAAAGGTGATCAAGGATATCCATATAAAGTCAGAAGAGATCAAACTTTCCCTCTTTGCAGATGATATGATTGTATATTGGAAAACCCCAGGGATTCTACTACAACTCTTAGAAGTGATCAAGGAAGACAACAGTAACTTAGGTTACAAGATCAGCACTCATAAATCTGTAGCCTTTATATATACCAACAATAGTCAAGCTGATAAAAGTCAAGGACTCTATTCCTTTCACAGTAGTGCCAAAGAAGATGAAATATTTGGGAGTTTACCTAACAAAAAACATGAAATATCTCTATAAAGAGAACTATGAAACTCTAAGAAATAGCTGAAGATGTTAACAAATGGAAAAACATACCATGCTCATGGGCAAGAAGAATCAACATTATTAAAATGTTCATATTATCCAACAATGTACAATTTTAATGCAATCCCTATTAAAGCACCACTGTCATACTCTAAAGATCTCAAAAAAAAATAATATATCATTTTATATGGAATCAGAAAAAACCTCACCTAGCCAAGACATTACTCAGAAATAAAAACAAAGCAGGAGGAATCACATTACCAGACCTCAGACTATACTATAAATGGATAGTGATCAAAACAGCATGGTACTGGCACAAAAACAGAGAGGTAGATGTCTGGAACAGAATAGGGAACCAAGAGAGGAACCCACTACTTACCATTATTTGATCTTTGATAAGCCAATTAAAAACATTCAGTGGTGAAAAGACTCCCTATTTAACAAATGCTACTGGGTGAACTGGGTGGTGACCTGTAAAAGACTGAAACTAGACCCATACCTTTCACCATTAACTAAGATAGACTCTCACTGGATTAAAAATTTAAACTTAAAACATGAAACTATAAAAATACTAAAAGAAAGCACAGGCTTGGTGCCTATGGCTTAAGTGGCTAAGGCGCCAGCCACATACACCTAAGGTGGTAGGTTCAAATCCAGCCTGGGCCCGCCAAAACAACAATGATTCCTGCAACCAAAAAATAGCTGGGCATTGTGGCAGGTACCTGTGGTCCCAGCTACTTGGGAGGCTGAGGCAGGAGACTCACTTAAGCCCAGGAGTTGGAGGTTGCTGTAAGCTGTGATGCCACAGCACTTTACCCAGGAGGATAGCTTGAGGCTCTGTCTCAAAAAAAAAAAAAAGAAA
>CAUYTI010064977.1:0-16834 GCA_963575145.1 Galago senegalensis
AATTAATGACATTAGTTTCTACAGGGTGTCCCAAAAGTTGCCCGGAATATCGCCATACATACGGAAATGGGATATTGTAGCTAACTGTATCTTAACGTACAAAATATTCACTATACAATTTTACACAATATTTGCCAAATATTCTGTGTGTTGGTCACCTCTTTGCAAAATACTTATGTTATTTTGTATGGAAAACGTTAAAGTCTCTTGCTTTATCACTTACTATCTAGGTGAACTTAGATGACATAGTTCAGGTGATTAAATATAAGTCCAATGTCGGTATGGTAACCAATGAACACCAATTGGGGTTTATTCATCTGAACCCAGAATAAATATTACTATAATTTCTAAAAATCTTACATATTTTCCAGGTAACTAAGAATAGTTTTATCACATTCTCTCAATGTTCTTTTCATTACATTTTCTTCTTTTGCATTGTGGCTAGGACTGATGTATTTGCTGCATTCACAGCCTGCCCCCATGTATTTCCAGTCTCTCTTACAGGGATAAAGGTAGCAGAGATTTTTTTGGTAAACTTTTCACTGCTCGTCTCATAACAATTCCTTTTGGTTCGTATGAACTGTTCCTCTTGTCACTGGGCCTTGTCCTTGGTTGCATTCATGTCCACAAAGATTTGTTGGCAGGGTTTATTTTTTTGTAGAGACCGTGGGCATCATGGCCGTGCCTCCTTATGTTTTCTTCACAGAGCTGTCATGACAAATCTTTTTTTTTTTTTTTTTTTTGAGACAGAGCCTCAAGCTGTCCCCCTGGTGGCATTACAGTTCACAGCAACCTCCAACTCCTGGGCTCAAGCGAGTCTCTTGCCTCTGCTTCCCAAGTAGCTGGGACCACAGGTGCCCGCCACAAAGCCCGGCTATTTTTTGGTTGCAGCCGTCGTTGTTTGGTGGGCCTGGGCTGGGGATATGAACCTGCCACCTTAGGTGTATGTGGCTGGCGCCTTAGCCGCTTGAGCCACAGGCGCCGAGCCAACAAATCTTTTATTTATTTATTTATTTATTTATTTAGTTATTTATTTATTTATTTTTTGAGACAGAGCCTCAAGCTGTCCCCCTGGGCAGAGTGCTGTGGCATTACAGCTCACAGCAACCTCTGACTCCTGGACTCAAGCAAGTCTCTTGCTTCTGCCTCCCAAGTAGCTGGGACCACAGGCGCCCGCCACAATGCCCGGCTATTTTTTCGTTGCAGCCGTCATTGTTGTTTGGCGGGTCCGGGCTGGGGATTTGAACCCGCCACCGTAGGTGTATGTGGCTGGCGCCTTAGCCGGTTGAGCTTTAGGCGCCGAGCCAACAAATCTTTTAAAAAGTATTTCACTCACGATTGTTTCTTTGAATGCAGTTGTGACCAGTGGCTAGTTGTTTCCTGAGAAATCACGTACGAATTGTATGCTGCAAAGTCAATGACTGTTGAAGAAAATTGTCAGCAGCCAATGCCAAGTTCCTCAGTAACAGGAATACGTTCGAGCTCACTTATTAAACTCACCAACGCAAGCTTGAGTAGTATTGTGAAAGTGGATTAGATCAGGCTTATTATCTGTCACCTTCATATCTTCACTCTGTGTGGAAAGTACTCTATCTTCTTTGTCTTCAGATCATAACTTCTAATGTCACATAGGGAGAGAAGGCAAATCTTACTGTACCAGACAAAGAATTTTTCATCAATGCTGGACTGAGTTCTAGAGGAAAATCCCTTTTAGTACTGCAAACAGTATCAACTATGTTTATATTCTTTTGAAACAAGTCGAAAGCCAGGGCAACGGAGGTAAACTTTCTGTCCATGGTAATACTTCTGGACTGATCCAAAGGACAGTTATGAACCAGTCTTTTTACAACTTCAGAACACTATTGTAATTTCTCAGAAGCTTCTTTGATTTCCCTGCATATGGCTCCACTGCCAAACAGTAGTTTATAGAAGAATCACACACAAGATTCACTGCAATTCCACACTTTCCAGGTTTAGTTGGTATGTAAAGTCTGAATGAACAAAGCCCATGGAAAAACACCAGTTCCTCATTGACACTGACAGATTCATGAGGATTGTAGTAAAGTGAGAGCTCATTCATAACCGTATTTCACAGCTCTCAAACTGGAGCAACCTTAACATGCTATCTGAGCTCTTCACGTGCTGTGGCATCATCAAAAGGCAGACATTTAAATAAGAGTCACATTCTGTGTTCTGAAAATGTAGCACACTAAACTGGAAAATTCTGCTCTCTGAAAAGATCTAGGATATTGTCTTTATTTTACCTGTACACACCACAATTTAGAAGAATTCAAATTATTCCCAATATTTCTTCGTATACAAATTTGCCAGAATTTTGGGTGAACACGTCCTTACAGAAATCTTTAACTAGATGTGGTCTCCAGTTTGTAAACTTGATAATTACATCTGTAGATTCATTATCAATAAATAGTTGGAAAGCATCCAGTGGAGTTTTGATTTCCCAAATCATTTTCCCAGTTGAGTCTTCATAATATCAGCTGTTTGTCATATCCCCTGATCCTTTATTGGCTGTGAGCTCCATAACATTTCTGATGGTGCCATCATTGGAGCCATAGCCTGCCCTATTTTTATAACTGAGCCTCGTCGTCTTCTCTTGGGCTCCATATTTTGCGTTTCTTCTTTTCCATCAACATGATCTTCTTTTAGTTTCACTTCACACTCTTCCTTAAAATGAATAATGTCATGTTTCCCCGCTACAAATTCTTCTTGTTCTCTGTCTGAACTAGCAAAAATTCCCTCATCCTTTCCTTCAAACTCTGACACTATCAGTTCTTCCTCTGTCTCTGCTACCAACAAATTATATTGCCTTTTCACCATATTTGTGTCTGTATCATGGGGAAAAAAGTAAGTCATTGCTTGACATAAGTGGATTTACAGAATTATCAGATATCCTGCATTTTCAGACATACATTCACTAAACATAAACACACCACTTACTAACCTCACTATGTAAACCACTTGGATAAAAATAGAATGGGAGCTTTTCCTGGAAAAGAGACTGCAACTCAGTGCTGCTGATAAGAAAAGTTTCGAGAACTGCTGATCTTAAGAGCCTAATAACAAAAATCATAAATGGTGAAATCACAACTTCCCACATAAACAAATGTCCATCAACAAAGCCATGGTGGTGTTAATCCATGAATGCTTATTGGTATGCAACTTTTAAGGTTGCTTTTTGAGGTTTAGCTTTGCCCGTAAGGTTGAGAGACTATTCTGCTTTCTTGTGTACACGTGTGTGTTTGTGCGTGCAAATGTGCATGCATGTGTACCTGTAATGTATAATAACTAGATCTGTCCCAGATCCAGGCTAGTGGTTAAGTGCTGCTTCTGGAATGACAGGAGATTTCTGTATCAGAGTGCTGATCTGTGAGATCTGTTTCTGATACAGTGGAGTATGCCAGAATCTTTGGTACACAGACCTCAACCCTGGGCAGCAGCTGACATACAAATTTAGCAGAGAACACAGCTATTTCGTGTTATCTTGTGACCTGGATGTTCTGGGATCCAGGACAAATGGATTTCCTTCAAAGCTGCATATATTCAGACATTTATTTTTTCCATTAGCTCTTTGGACCTTATGAAAGTCATTGATAAACATGTTGGGTAGCATAGAGCACAGCAGCACTATTACAAAATGCCACCTTCGAGGCTAAAACTCTACTAAGATGTGTATAATTATTACAATTTTCAAGACTTTTTTTTGAGAGCAGTTTTAGGTTCACAATATAATTGAAAGGAAGGTCCAAGGAGACATCTCACATTATGTCCATAATTTTATAGCCTCTCATATTATCAACATTCTCCATCAGAATGGTGCATTTGTTCAATTGCTGAACACACACTGACACGTCATTATCACCCCAAGTTCATAGTTTACTTTAGGTTTTGTTCACTCTCAGTGTTGTACATTCTATGGGTTTGGACAAATGGATACTGATGCATAGTCATTTTTATAGTATCATACGGTTCTTTTTGCTTAGTATTGTTTTGGCTACTTAGAATCTTTTTTGTTGTTGTTGTTTGTTTCATTTGGTTCCATACCAATTTTAGGATTGTTTCTCTATTTCTGTCAACAAAAACTCATTGGTGTTTTCAAGGGATTGCATGGAATCTATAGATAGCTTTACATAGTATAATCATTTTAATGATATTCTTCCAATCCATGAATTCAGGATGTCTTTCTATTTGTGTACAATTTCTTTTTTGAGACAGAGTCTCACTGTGTTACCTTCAGTAGAGTGCCATGGCATCACAGCTCACAGCAACCTCAAACTCTTGGGCTTAAGCAATTCTCTTGCCTCAGCCTCCCAAGGAGCTGGGACTATAGGTGCCTGCCACAATGCCCAGCTATTTTTTGGTTGGGATTGTCATTGTTGTTTAGCTGACCTGGGCCGGGCTCGAACCCGCCAGCCTTGGTGCATATGGGTGGCGCCCTACTCACTGAGGATGGGCACCAAGCCTCTTTCATCAATGTTTTGTAGGTTTCCTAATATTTGCCTCCTTGGTTAAATTTATTCATAGGTATTTATTTTTTGTAGTTACTGTAAATGAGTTTGCCTTCTTGATTTGTTTTTCAGCTAGTTCATTATTGGTGTGAAATGCTACTGAATTCAGTGTGCTGATTCTGCATCTGGCAACATAACTGAATTTATTTTCAAATCTAAGAGTTTTTGTGGAGTTTTAACTTTTTTCTAGATGTGAGATCACGTCATCTGCAAAGAGGGACATTTTGAAATCCTCTTCATCATGTTTGATACCTTTTCTTTCTTTCTCTTGCTGATCGCTTTTGTCAGAACTTCACTTTCAGCACTATGTTGAATAGTAGTGGCAATATAGGAGAACCGTGTCAGGTTCCAGTTCTAAGTGGAAAAGCTTTCAGTTTTACTCCATTCAGTAAAATATTAGCTACACTAGACTGTTTACTGCAGGTCAATTTACACTGATTGCCTTCACCAAAATATGAAAACAACCTAAGTGCCCACCAACCCAGGAATGGATTAACAAGCTGTGGTATAATGTATACCATGGAATACTATTCAGTCATTAAAAAAGATGGAGACTTTACATCCTTCGTATTAACCTGGATGGAAGTGGAATGTATTATTATTAGTAAAGCATCACAAGAATGGAGAAGCAAGAATCCTAAGGGGTGGGGGAAGGGGTGAGTAGAGAGAGGGACGGAGGGAGGGGATGGGGGAAGGGAAGAACAGAGAGAAGGAAGGAGGGAGGGGGTGGAGGTCGCAGTGTGTGACTCTCCTTTTGGGGGCCAGACACAAATATAAGAGGGACTTTGCCTAAGAAAGGTAATCAGTGTAACCTGGTTCTTTGTACCCTCAATGAATCCCTAATCTTAATTTAAAATAATAAAGAAGAACTTCACTTTCCATGTTGAATAGGGGTGGTGAAAGAAGACATCTTTATCTTGTTCCAGTTCTTAGAGGAAGGGTTTTTGACTTTTACCCATTCCATATTATATTAGCTTATGGGTTTGTCATATATCACCTTTATTATGACAAGGTATGCTTCTTATGTGCCTAGTTTGTTGAAAGTCTTCATCATGAAGAAATCTTAATTTTTTGCAGTATCTCTTTTTTTTTATAAAATTTTTAATAAATTTAGGGGATACAAGTTGAATTCTATTACCTGTGTATATTGCGTAGTGGTGAAGTCTGTGCTTTTCATGTACCAAGCACCTGACTAGTGTTTGTTGTGCCCCATAGGTACTTTTGTATCCTTCATTCTCTCACCTTTTGAGTAACCACTGTCCATCATACCACTCTGTGTGCCCTTGTGTACCCATAGCTTAGTTCCCACTTACAAGTAAGAATGTGTGGCGTTTACTTTTCTGTTCCTGAGTTACTTCACTTAGTATCATTGCCTCCATTTTCACCCAAGTTGCTGAAAAAGATATTATTTCATTTTTCTTATTGTTGAGTAGTATTTTATGAACACACACATTTTCTTTATACACTCCTCATTTGACAGGCACTTAGATTGATTCCACAACTTTGATAACTTTGTGACTATGCATTTTGCTGCCATAAAGATAAGATGTGCAATTTTATCAAATGCTTATTCTGCATGTACTGAGATGATCATATGGTTTGTCCTTCATTCTATTCATGTGATATATCACATTTATTGATTTGTCTATTGAAACATCCTTTTGTCATTGGGCTAAATCCCTCTTGATCATGGTATGTGATCTTTCTGATGTGAAATTGTATGTATTTTTCTGCTATTTTGTTGAAGATTTGCATGTCTATGTTCATGAGGGTATTGCCTATATTTTTCTCTTTCTGTTCCTTTCTTGTTTGGTATTGCCGTCAGGGTAATTCTGGTCTTATAGAATGAGTTACTAATTCTGTTCTCGTCAGTTGTTTCCAAAAGATTGAGGGGTATTGGTGTTTGTTCTTTTTTTATAAATTTGGTAGAATTCAGGAATGAAACCATTGATCCTAGGCAATTCTTTGTTGGGAAACTTTTTATTACTTATTCAATCTCATTACTCATTATTATTCTGTTCAAGTTTTCTATTTATTTCTGATTCAATCTCTGTGGGTTGTATTTGTCCTATAATTCGTCCATTTCCTCTAGGTTTCTCAGGTATTTTAGAATACTTTTGTTTATGATAATCTCTGAAGATCTTTTGTATTTCTGTGGGATAAGTCATAATGTCTTCTTTTTCATTGCTGATTTTATTTGGGCCCTCTCTCCTTTCTTGGCTAGTCTAGTTAGCAGTTTATTGATTTTGTTTATCTTCAAAAACAACTTTTTGTTTTATTGACCTTTTGTATTTTCTTAATTCTCTATTTTATTTATTTCTGCTCTATTTTTTTTAATGAATTCTTTCATGCTATTACCTTGGGGTTTCTTTTAATCTTGTTTTTCTAGTTCATAAAGCCATTGTTAGATTGTTGATTTGAAATACTTCTACATTTTGATGTAGGCACTGATGGCCATAAACTTTCTTCCTTGGCTCGGTGCCTATAGCTCAACTGGCTAAGGTGCCAGCCACGTACACCTAAAGTGGCAGGTTCGAATCCCCAGCCCGGACCCGCCAAACAACAATGACAGCTGCACCCCAAAAAATAGCCGGGCGTTGTGGCGGGCGCCTGTGGTCCCAGCTACTTGGGAGGTGGAGGCAGGAGACTCGCTTGAGCCCAGGAGTTGGAGGTTGCTGTGAGCTGTAATGCCATGGCATTCTACCAGGGGGACAGCTTGAGGCTCTGTCTCAAAAAAAAATAAAAAATAAAAAAAATAAAACTACAACCAACCAATCTGTGCTGATTTTTTTCAAAATTTTTTTATATTGGCATAGTTATATATTCACAGGAAGTTGCAAAAATAGCACAGAGAAAGTGGACTTCTGGAATGACAATGTACAGGCCTCAGGTGACCTCAATAATAAAATAAGTTAACTGAAAAATATGACCCAAATAGTCATTTAACTTCTGTAGAAACTATTCTAAGGGCATATAGCAAATAGAAAAATCCACTTAACTTTGGTAGGAACAGTCTGTGGCATTTGAGCCATGACTTGCCCCAGCTTCAGAAACTTCACTGCTGTATACTCTGGGCAGGTGTGGCTAAGACAAAGGGACTCTTTCTCCTCGCAGCCTTGGGCTGTGGTTTCACTCTGGAAGTGTGGACTTCTGGCATTTTGTATCTCTGCCCTAGTCCCATGTTGCCAAACCTATATTCTATACAGGCATGGTCAAGGGACCTGGACTTCTTTCCCTGTTCCAGTCCCCACTTATCAGTGTAAGCTTCACTGCAAGTGAAGCAGGCTAAGAATAATGGTACCTCAATTGCTCCTGCCCCAGTTTTCTCACAGGGTTGAGGTTCTCAGCCATGAAGGACCAGGGGCTTACACATACATATGCACATAGTACCACATGAGGATGTTACGCCTGGGAAAGCAGGTCTCTGAGCCCAGCTCTAATGCAGTGGAGCAAAGCTTCTGCCCAGGGCAAAATCAAGCCCTAAGACAAGAGCTCTATGGCTCTGCATGAGGGGACTGACTTTATTGGGAACAACATGGAGAAGTCCACGACTATGGGTATTGTCTGAAAACATGGTAATCTTGGTATTAAGAATGATTAAGAGGAGACTGATAAATCCATGATACAAGTAAAATGGCAGAGCAGTAGAATTTCAACAGGGAGTAACAAAGGAAAGAAATAGTCAAGAAGAGCGCTTCTGAGATCACAGGCAACTCTGGAGGCTGAATGGCTGTGTGCATGTACTAGACTGCACCCCCCTCCCTCCCAGGTGCAATTGGAGGAAGATGGGGCTGGAGCACTTCAAAGCATCTCCTAAGCTACATGCAGACTTAAGTACATGGAGAAGAGTTTCTCTGGCACAAGTGGCTTAAATGTAACAGCCTATCAAACAACAAACAAGATCCTCTGACTCCGAGGAAACTGGAGTTTCCAGTCTTCCAGCCTGGAAGACTGTGCATTCCCAAGGCTCAACCCTCTCTTGTACAATCAATGGAACATCCAAGTCACTAGTGTCTGGCTGAACATGAAGCAAAAAACAAACTCTGAACTATGGTATCAGCTCCCAAAGCACAAACAAATCTAATAGTAAAGGTAAAAATGTACCTGACCGAGGGTTTTAGGCACAATCTGTAACTAATAAACAGTTTAGGCCACCCAGGGGCAACCCCTAGATAGACTAAAGATATCTGAGCAGGGATATCAGAGGAGACACACTGCCAGGGAAAAAGACTTCACAGAATTATTTCAGCCAAGTCACTAAACAGATAAACAACCATCCAACCAACCATAACAACCCCCGAGAAGAACAGAATTGCTACAGTACGTTGTTTAAAATATTTGGTCAGTAAAATATTTAGTCATTATTATGTTTATGAAACATAAACAAAACACAGGATAGTGTGACCAACAAGAAAATGACAGAAAGGAAAAAAAACAGGCAATAGAAACTTTTGAAGTTTTTGGAGGGGCCCAGGTGATGAACTAAGCAGACTTCAAGGTAGCTCATATAAATATATTCAATATCCTGACAAACACAAGTATTTATCTTGTCTTCAATTATTCATAATTAAACAAGTCACATCAAATAGAGACTATCAATAAGGAGATAAAAATTACTTAAAAAAAAAAGAACATTCCAGAATTGAAAAATACAACCACCAAAATGAAAAATTTACTAGGTGGGCTTTCACCTAGGGAACTGGAAGGTAAATCAATAGAGATTATGCAATCTGAGGGACACGCAGGAAAAAAAAATCCTAAACAATCAACAAAGCCTCAGAGAAATGTGCGCAACCATTAAACACACCAACATATGTGTACTATAATGGGAGTACCATGAGGAGAGAAAAAATATACAAGTAAATAATGCTGAGCACATCCCAAATTTGTTGAAAACATTAACCAATACAATATTCAAGAAGTATGACAAATTCCAAGTATGATAAATGCCAAAAAAAAAAAATCTATGCATATCATAGTCAAAATGTTGAAAGCCATAAGAAAAAATGATACAAGTGAATGCCCATAAAGATTAACATCTGGCTGTTCATCAGAAGCAAAATAGGCCATAAGGCAGTGGGAAACATATTCAAAGTACTAAAAGTAAAAAAAAAATCTTATATCCAGAAAATGTATATTTCTGTATTTTAAACATAAAGCCTAAATATATTCCCAGATAAACAAAAACTGATAAAAATCCATTGCTAGATGATCTGCCTTACAAGAAATACTAAAGAAAGTAATACAGGCTGAAAGTAGGTGGCCTCAGACAAGTCGCCTGAATTCATAAAAAATAACAACAATGACAACACCATCAAAAGACCAGAAAAAGATACATGCATTGTCTGGCCTACAACAGGTAAAAAGTAATAATTTGACCCAACAGCACAAAAGAGATGAGTAGAAATAAAGCTTTATGGGAATAAGAAAATGACACCAAGATGGTGACTCAAATTCACAAGTAGAAATGAAAAGAACCCCCCCAAAATAAAAATATTATGAATAGATGTTAAAGTTCACTAACTTGTATTGTATCTTCATTTGCAGAGGTAAGCATATCATTTTTCCTCATTGTTATGTTAACTGCATTCCTGGAATAAACTCAACTTAGTCATGCTGTGTTATTTTTTTATATACTATTGCTGGATAGGTCTGATGATATTTTGTTTAGGGCTTTTCTATCTATATTCATAACACATACTGGCTTATTATCTTTCTTTCTTGTGGTATCTTTGACAGGTTTTGATATCACGAGTATGCTGGTAGCATAGAACAAAACTGGAAAGTATTCCCTCTTTAAAAAATTTTCTTAAAGTTATTTTTCAAGATTAGTGTTATTTATTTCTTATGAGGTGATATAATCCTGAAGTGATATGACCTGGGCCTATAGTTTTCTTTGTAGGAAGGTTTTAAATTAATTACAGATTCAATTTGTATAGGAATTTATCAGTTTCATTTATATTCAAAGTTATTGCCATGAAGTTGTTCCTCATATCTTCTATGATCTATTTAATACCCACAGAACCTTTAGTGACATTCTCTTTTATTCCTTGGCTATTTGTATCTTCTCTCTCTTTTGTTCTTAATCATGCCAAGGGTTTGTCTGTTCTGTGTTTTCAAAGAATCAGGTTTGGCTTTGATAATCTTCTCTTGCATGTTTGTTTTCTATTTCAGTAACTTTTGCTCTTTATCTTTGTTATTTCCTGTCTTTTATTTTCTTTGAATTTAATTTGCTGCTCTTTTTCACCTTGTGGAGACGGAACGTTTCTGTATGCATGGCTTTAGCTGCATCCTCTATCCGTATTTTTAAAAAATGCTACACGTGTAATTCTAACATATGCCCCTGATTAGAGACTAGTGTTATAAGGACTTGCAAACTGATAAATCAAAATTCCTAGATGTGTATGGTAGTGAATCAGACTTGCATTCTGTGCTTTCATCTGCATCTTCACAGTCACTTGAAGACTAAGTACATTGCTGAAGCTGAAGAACTCAGCAGCTCTCAAAAAGAATCTTGTAAAATATTTCAAATTGTGTGTGGAACCAGCACATTATACTCCATGATTGCATTAATGTACACAGCTATGATTTAATAAAAAAAAATCTTGTGTTTACATAGCACTTTCATTTCCCAAGTGTTTTTTTTTCCACTTCTGTGACCTATTATTCACTAAAGTTAATGGCCAGTTTTTAGTCTTTACATGACCTCTCTGTAACATATAGCACCATTGACCACTCTATCCTTTTGGAAATTGTGTAGGTCCTTGCCTTCCTTGACATGATTCTCTGATTCCAGGTTCTCCTTGTTTCTTCACTTTCAGTCTTTCATCAGCTCCTCTTTTTTCACCAAGTTCTTAAATATTGGCCCTTCTCCTGAATCAGATTCTTCTCAGATTCCACATAGGCCCTTGGTGATCTAACGGATGCCTGTGACTTCCTTGACTACCTAATCCCCTGGATCTTCATTGTCAGCCTTGACTGCTTTCCTAACTTCCACTCACACACATTACACTTCCTAGGCAAACGAAATATAATATATCCCAAATGGATCTTTCTTCTCTGTCTCTACCACTAAAGCCATGGCTAATTCTTGACCCATCCTTCACTCTCACACCCTCTCTGGTTTCTATCACTCCATCTTCCCTCCCCTCTAAGCCATCCTTGATACTGTTCAGAGAATTGCCTTTCTGATTATCCTATGGATAATCTCAGCCCCTGCTTCACCCCATGGTTAATCCTGGTATCTATGTGCCTGCTCCACAGACTTCAGTTACTCTGATACCCCATGAAATCTCTCATCTCTGGTCTTTGGATCCCTATCTGCAATGATTACCTCCTTCTCCTCACCACCCCCAACTTTGTCTGGTTAATACCTAGTTACTCCTCCAGGACCAAACCTTTATAAGTAGCCCAACCTAAATTATGCCAACCCTTTCATTATTTCTTCTCATAACCACATTTTTCTTTCATTGAATTAATTGCAATTAGTAATTAAATCTGTCTGAGCATTTGTTTATTGTCTCTTTTGGTACTGTGCCCCTTGTTTCCCTGGACACTGTTAATCACTTACCTTCCCTGTGTGTCCTTTCAGGTTTGAGATGTTCTCTAGGCTTGTGGTGGTAAAAATGTGAATCACATTTCCATTGACTGCAGCAAACAGGTGACCTCCATTGCTAAAGGAACACTATAGGGAAAGCAAGTGAACAAGTAGGCAAGAACGAAATGGACAGTCCAATTGGAGATTATAGGCAAGAGTTGCTTTTCCCCAAGAGTTGAGGTTAAAATGACCAGTACAGGTAGGAGTGGAAGGAAGGTGCAAATAGGACTGAGGGGCAGCCGGCATTTTCAAACACTTTCACTTTCTGTAGCCCACAGTGGCCAAGATGTTGACACTGCCATGCCCACTAATCTCTAAGCGGTTTGGCCAGCAGAGCACTCATTTTGTCTGTAGAAACTCCATTTCAGAGCAGGGAAGTGAGTCCTGAAATCATGGTCCTGTTTCTGCAAGCCCTTTCAGGGGAAACCTGATAGATGCTTACTGCTTCTCATTGTTGATGCTAATTTCCCCCTGGCCCTTGCCAATCTCCAACCTTGTCTTCCCAGCTGTGAGTCTGATTCTGAGAATACTTTTCATTGTCAATATTTGCTAATACTCCACCACTACAGAGAGGACTTACCACAGGTGGGATCTCACACTGAAATGTTTTAGTGGGTATAAGAAAGTGGGATAGAATCATATACTCAGTAAGTTTGTTGGGTGAAGAATTGGATTTTTTTCTTTTTAAAAAAACTATTAAATAAAATTCTTAAAGACTTTTGTCCCACCTCCCAGAACATGTTAGTTCATGATATTTCCACACTGGCTCTATCTCCAGCAGTTTTTACCTCTCTGCATCCTCTGATGGAATATTCTTTGAAAGAACGTATATCATCAATGAGTAGATTCATAAGGCGTAGTTTGTCAGCAAACCCCACTACGATGAAGTGTCCAGATGGATGAAGGCTGATCGTATATGCCTCTTCCTGGTATTCCTTAAATAGTTCCAGAGTACTGTGACAAAAATCAATTACTGAGTTATAAGCCTAGCCTACTAAATCCCTCAAGTGCTCTGCTGTATCTGGTATATGATGTCATCACATAACCTGAGATACTTTATTGCTCATGATTATTGGCTCCTTTCTTTTCTAGATTTTGGTTCCTTGAGGATGATGTCCAGCACTGAGTATGGCAAACAAGCAGACTGGTCAAGGTGCTGGTCACTGATACGGAAGACAAAGCTCTATTTAGATTCCCCAAATCACAAGGACTGCATAAGCATCCTCCCCCAGCAGTCACAGAAGTTGGATGTAAGAGCAGAGACAAGTGCAGGACTGAGTAGGGTTGGAGATTCTCAGGGAAATTGTGCTGAGGTGATATCAGTACGGGCTGGGGGGTGGCTGGGGTAGTGAGGAGGAGAAAGAGGAGGAACAAGGGGTCTGCTCTATGATTCAGAAAGCAGATCTGGGGGAAGTAAGCGGACAAAGTCAGACACTGGGGTGTTATCTTTATGTCCCCAGTGTCTAGCAGAGTGTCTGGTATGTAGTAAGCATTAATAAACCACAAAGTTTTCTTCCCTATGCAAATGTGAGAAACAAGTAGGTTGACTGACTTGATTTAAAGAACATCTTTTCCAACTGAAAGTTCTTTTTTTTTTTTTTTTTTGAGACAGAATCTCACTCTGTCACCCTGGCTAGAGTACAGTGGCATCATAATAGCTCACCGTAAACTCAAACTCCAGGGCTCAAACAACCCTCCTGCCTCAGCTTCCCAAATAGTTGGGACTATAGGCACATGTCACCACACTCAGCTAATTTTTCTATTTTAGTAGAGACAGGGTATCACTCTTGCTCAGGCTGGTCTCAAACTCCTGAGGAAGTGATCCTCCCATCTCAGCCTCCCAAAATGTGAGCTGCTGTGCCTGGCCTCTAAGTAATTAATTTTAAAACTCTCCAATTAAAATAATTCATATGAACAAAGTTAAAAACTGAAATCCTGAATACTACAGTAGCAAAACCTTTCATTCCTTACTTTGATTCATAATTCCAGATGCGAACAGATCGATCCAGAGAAGAGGTGGCAATGAGAGGTTTGCGGATGCAGGTATCTAGACCGGTGATGGATGCTGAGTGTAATGGGTACATCAGATACTCGAAGTGAGCAGGCTCCCCCTGGAGAAATTGTACAGAATGAAAATCCAGCAGGGTAAGAAAAAGGCTGGCTGTGTACCTTAGCTCTAATTAGTTCTCATAAACTTTAATTAGCCTAGTTGTACAGAAATCAGGCTGAAGGCAAACTGAATATTGTGTGCATTTTCCTGTGTCACTATTATTTTTAAGGCAACAAAATGTTTTATCCTATGGATATTCTAGAATTTAATTTAACCATTCCTCTACTGGAGGAAGATTTAGGTGGTTTCCAATTTTTATTATTTAGGAATAACACTCTAGACAAAATATTCTTGCATACAAGTATTTGTGTACCTACTTGATTTGGTATGAATGAATTTAAGGACCTGCATAAGTTTTTCTCCAGAGAGAATATCTTAGTTACGCTACCATCAGCAGCAAATGAAAGTCAGGTGAATGATTTTAACTTGAACTGTATCCTATTACACTGGTTATGTAGGTTCCAGATGTCCGTCATCAGAGGCATTATCCCTGGGACACCTGAATGAGGAGTGATAGCTGGGAAATGTAATGAAGAGTACATATTTAGGTCTGTTCACAAGCTAAGACAAAGGCTGAGATGGAAATCCCCTCAAATTCTGGCCCTCCACCACTTATAAACTTATCTATATCCATTGCATCCTACTCTACTATCTCAGAGAAAGAGGTGGTATGGTGGGGTGGAAGGAAGGCAGAGGTTAGTCCCATTCTTTTTCCTTTTCCAATACCTTCAACCTGATCCTAGTAGCATATTCCTATAAGCTTTCAAATACACTCAAATGTCTCTTGACTTGAAAACAAAAGCAATTCTATCTCATCCTCCTCTTCTCTGCTCTTCTGCCTGAGTAGCCATGTAATAATGGAGAATCAAACAAGCAGGCTTCCTGGTTTCACTTAGAATTCATGACCACAAGCTTCCAGGGGGCATTTAATCCTTCCTAGTAACTCTACCATGTTTTTCAGTAAGTTCACTTTCTGAATATTCAGGATAACTATTGCATATTACTTATTCTCTGTTTTCAAACCTTCTAAACTCTTCCATTCCCAAATCTTATCTGATGTCATTATGCAATATTTCTTTGGTTTTTGTATATTTGTTTTCTTTTTAGGAGCAGAGTTTCAGACTATCATAATGAATTCATGTAAGGGCAATTTTATTTTATGTTTATTTCATTACTTTCTTCTCTTTTTCCTTCTTTTACTCCTGCTTGTCCCTTGCAATGGATAGCAACTAATGGACTTCATGCATGTCTTTATATACACATATATTTTCAATTTCTATAAATGCTATTGTGCTTTAGAATAAATTCTGTATTTTTACTTTTTCCTCTCTATACTACTTTTAAAGAATCGTTTATGTTGAAGTATGTATAATTTATTGCTTCTAACTGATGTTTGGTGTTCTACAGTATGTATCCAGCTACTTTACTTCTCTATTACCACTAGGGATGGACATGTTAATTGTCTTCAACTCTTCATTGTTACAAATATTATTATGGGGAGCATCTTTGTACATGTTCCTTAATGGCCTTGCAAGATGAAATAAACTCCTGATATGTATCCAGTGGCAGATTACTGGATAACAAGGTATATACATTCTCTGTTTGACTAAGAACCATCCAGACTGTTCACTAGAATGGCTGTACCAGTTTACATTCCTATCATCACCACAATAGGATTCCTAATCTCCCCTGTCCTCAGAAATCTCTGGTGATATCTACCTCTCTGATTCTTGGTAATATAATAAAGAAACTTCCTGTACAGAAACATCATAGAGTTGTTTTAATTTCCTTTTCTTTTTTACTCACAGGCAATAGAAACTCCTCGGTAGAATACTTACATATTGGATCTAACAGACAAAAGCTTCAAAGTAGCCATTATAAACATGTTCAAAGAACTAAAGGAAACCATAATTATAGAAGTAAAGAATGATGACAATGTGTATCAAATAGTGAACAATAAAAAGATCTCATCAATAAAAGTAGGGAACTTGATAGATCAATAAGGATTATGCATTTGAAGAACAGAGAGAAAAAAATGAAGAAAAATTAACCGAGCCTCAGATAAATGTGGGACACCATCAAAGAAACTAATGCATAAAATAGTATGAGTATTAGAGGAAAGGAGAAGAGAACAAAATATTTTAATAACTAATAGTTAGAACATTTCTAGTTTATTAAAAAAATATTAATGTAAACACATAGGAAGCACAATGAACTCCAAGTAGGAAAACCACAAAATGATCCATAAACAGATATATCATAGTAAAAATACTGAAAGCCAAAGAAAAGAAGAAAATTTTGAAAGCATCAAGACAAAAATGACTGATAATTTGCAAAGTAATTATTACTATTAATAATATTAATAGTAGACATTTTAGCAAAAACAGTGGAAGCCAGAAGAGCATGGAATAACATGTTCAAAGTGCTTGAAGAAAAAAAAACAACAACCTACCAACCAAGAATCTTTTTTTTTTTTTTTTGAGACAGAGCCTCAAGCTGTCCCCCTGGGTAGAGTGCCGTGGCATTACAGCTCACAGCAACCTCCAACTCCTGGGCTCAAGCGAGTCTCTTGCCTCTGCCTCCCAAGTAGCTGGGACCACA
>CAUYTI010064980.1:0-10026 GCA_963575145.1 Galago senegalensis
TAGGGGTGTGTACATTGGATACTTTTTCTTCCATTCTTGTGATACTTTGCTAAGAAGAACATTTTCCAGCTCCATCCATGTGAACATGAAGGACGTAAAGTCTCCATCTTTCTTTATGGCTGCATAGTATTCCATGTTATACATATACCACAGTTTGTTGATCCATTCGTGGATTGAAGGGCACTTGGGCTTCTTCCATGACCTGGCAATTATGAATTGGGCTACAACAAACATTCTGATACAAATATCTTTGTTGTAATGCTATTTTTGGTCTTCTGGGTATATACCTAATAAAGGAATTGCAGCGTCAAACAGCAGGTCTATTTTTAGTTCTCTAAGTGTTCTCCAGATGTCTTTCTAAAAGGAACGTATTAGTTTACATTCCCACCAGCAGTGTAGAAATGTTCTCTTTTCTCCACATCCATGCCAGCATCTCTGGTTTTGGGATTTCGTGATATGGGCTAATCTTACTGGTGTTAGATGATATCTCACAGTAGTTTTAATTTGCATTTCTCTGATCATTAAGGATGGTGAGCATTTTTTCATATATGTGTAGGCCATGTGCCGATCTTCTTTAGAGAAATTTCTCTTCAAGTCCCTTGCCCACCCTGAGATGGGATCAGTCATTCTCTTCTTGCTAATATGTTTAAGTTCTCTATGGATTCTGGTAATTAAACATTTGTCGGAGACATAACCTGCAAAAATCTTCTCCCATTTTGAGGGCTGACTGCTTGCCTTACTTACTGTGTTCTTGGCTGTGCAGAAGCTCTTTAGTTTGATCAGGTCCCAATAGAGTATTTTTGATGTTGCTTCAATTGCCCAGGGTGTCCTCCTCATAAAATGTTCACCCAGGCAGATTTCTTCAAGTGTTTTCCCTACACTTTCTTCCAGTATTTTTATGGTTTCATGTCTGAAGTTTAAATCTTTAATCCAGTGAGAGTCTAACTTAGTTAATGGTGAAAGGTGTGGGTCCAGTTTCAGTCTTCTACAGGTTGCCAGCCAGTTCACCCCGCACCATTTGTTAAATAGGGAATCTTTTCACCACTCAATGTTTTTAATTGGCTTGTCAAAGATCAGGTGCCAGTATGTAGTTGGATTCATCTCGTGGCTCTGTATTCTGTACCATACATCTACCACTCTATTTTTGTGCCAGTACCATGCTGTTTTGATCACTATGAATTTATAGTATAATCTGAGGTCTGGTAGCATGATTCATCCTGCTTTGTTTTTATTCCTGAGTAATATCTTGGCTATTCAAGGTTTTTTCTGATTCCATATAAAATGAAGTATTATTTTTTCAAGATCTTTAAAATATGACAGTGGAGTTTTAATTGGGATTGCATTAAAATTATATATTGCTTTGAGTAGTATGGACATTTTAACGATGTTGATTCTTCCCAGCCATGAGCATGGTATGTTTTTCCATTTGTTAACATTTTCAGCTGTTTCTTTTCTTAGAGTTTCATAGTTCTCTTTACAGAAATCTCTCCCATCCTTTGCTAGGTAAATTCCTAAATATTTCACCTTCTTTGGCACTAGTGTGAACGGAATAGAGACCTTGACTGTTTTTTCAGCTTGGCTCTTGTTGGTATATATAAAGGCTACTGATTTATGAGTGTTGATTTTGTAACCTGAGATGCTGCTGTATTCCTTGATCATTTCTAGGAGTTTTGTGGTAGAATCCCTGGTGTTTTCCAGATATACAATTCATATCATCTGAGAAAAGTGAAAGTTTAATCTCTTCTAACACTATATGGATGCCCTTAATAGCCTTTTATTCCCTAATTGTGATGGCTAAAACTTCCATTACAATGTTAAAGAGCAGTGGAGACAATGGGTACCCTTGCCTGGTTCCTGATCTGAGTGGAAATGATTTCAGTTTAATTACATTCAATACAATATTGGCTGTAGGTTTGCTGTCGATGGCCTCTATCAGTTTAAGAAATGTCCCTTCTATACCAATTTTCTTAAGTGTTCTGATCATAAAGGGATGCTGGATGTTATCAAAAGCTTTTTCTGCATCATTTGAGAGAATCATATGATCTTTGTTTCATCAATTTATGTGATGAATTATATTTATAGATTTACGTATGTTGAACCATCCTTGAGATCCTGGGATAAAATCCACTTGGTTGTGGTGTATGATTTGTTTGATGTGTCGCTGGATTTTTTTTTGGTTAGGATTTTGTTAATATTTTCGCATCAATATTCATTAGTGATATTGGTCTATAATTTTCTTTTTTTGTTGGGTCTTTACCTGGGTTGGGGATCAGGGTGATGTTAGCTTCATAGAATGTATTGGGTAGTATTCTGTCTTTTTCTATATTTTGGAAAAGGTTGAGTAGTACAGGTACTAGTTCCTCTTTAAAGGTTTGGTAGAATTCTGACGTGAAGCCATCTGGCTTTTCTTTTTAGGGAGACTTTGTATAGTTGATGCTAATCCCACAGGTTTTGATAGTTTGTATCTTCATTACCATTTTGTTCCAAAAATAAGCCTATTTCCTTCTCAATCTCATCTTTGATCTAGCTATCATTCAGCCAAAGGTTATTTAGTTTCCATGATTTTGTCTGAGTATAAAGATTTCTGTTGCTGTTGAGTTCAATTTTTATTTTGTGGCAATCTGAGAAGTACAAGGAATAATTTCTATTCTTTTAAATTTGCTGAGGTTAGATTTATGTCTTAAAATATGATCAATTCTGAAGGATGATCCTTGGGCTGATGAGAAGAATATGTATTCACGTTTACTAGGATTAAATGTCCTGTAAATGTCTGTTAAATCTATTTGTTCTAGGGTGAGTTTTAAGTGCATTATTTCCTTTGTTTTGTTTTTTCTTGGAGGATCCATTACTGACAAAGGGGCATTAAAATCATCAATCTATTCATTAGGGTTTGTTGTATAAATTGAGGAGCATGCAGGTAGTGTTCATAAATGTTAATTATCAAAATTTCTTCATGCTGAGTGTTTCCCTTGACAAACATGTAGTGACCATCCCTATCTTTATCTTTGTTGGTTTAAAACCAATTGTATCTGCAAATAAAATTGCAACCCCTGCTTTTTTCTGATTTCCATTTGCCTGTGTATGTCCATCCCTTCACCTTGAGTCTTTTTTTATCCTTTGTGGTAAGACAAGTCTCTTGGAGGTAACAAATACCTGGCCTAAGTTTTTATACCCAGTCAGCCAACCTGTGCCTGTTTAGAGAATAATTTAAGTCATTCACATTAATCAAGAGAATTGATAGGCATGGTAGTGTTTTTGGCTGTCATGTTTTTCAAAGGTCCAGTGCGTATTTTTAATCCTTTCACCATTATGAAGTTCGGTTTTGTTCAACAAATTCTCCATGAGTTTACTTTGATTGTAGAGCAGTGGGTTGGTCATTATGGAAAATGGATCTGAATATTTCCTGGTTTAGTTATGGCAAATTTCCTTAAAATGTGGATGTCAGTAAAGTATTTGATTTCTCCATCACAAATGAAACTCAGTTTAGCTGGATACAGGATCCTGGATGGAAAGTTGTTTTGTTTGAGAATGTTGAAAGTCAATGACCATCTTCTTCTGGCTTGAAAAGTTTTGGCTGAAAGATCTGCAGTCATCCTAATATTTCTTCCTTTGTAAGTAATGCTTTTTCTTTTTCTTTTCTTTTCTTTTCTTTTTTTTTACATCTGGATGCTTACAGGATTTTCTCCTTCATATTAACATTGGTAAAGTTAATTACAATGTGTCTAGGAGATGCTTTATTTGGATTGAGTTGTGCTGGGGTTCTGAAACATCTACTATCTGAATTTATGTAACTTTTGCAATGCTTGGTAAATTCTCCTCCATAATATCTTGGAGTAAAGCATCTATGCCTTTAGGACCATCCTGTTCTCCTTCAGGAGTCCCTATAATTCAGATGTTTGATCTTTTGGAACGATCCCACAACTCTCTCAGGGAATTTTCTGTTCTTTTATTACCCATTTCTCTGCCTCTTTTAATGTTTGAGAACCTTCAAAAGCCTTGTTTTTAATTTCTGAGATCCTTTCTTCTGTCTTCTCAACTCTACTACTGAGGGATTCTACTTGAATAGCTTTTTCACTTCCTTGAGATCTACTATATCTTTCCCCATTATGTCCATATCCTTGGTGACTTTGTCTTTGAATTCATTAATATCCTCAGACAAATTTTGAACTACTGTTTGGATTTGTATTTTCATCTTTTCCTCCATTAAATTAATCTTATTTGCCATCCATACTCTGAATTTTATTTCTAGAAAATCAGTCATTTGTCTATGAATGGCATCTTCTGTTGTATTTCCTTTGTCATTCCTTGAAGGAGTTGATCTACTCTGACTATTCATGTTGCCAGAGTTCTTCTGCTGGTTCCACCTCATGAGTATTTTCCACAATTTGGCAATGAAAATTGGTGGGGTGAGATTGGATTGGAGCCCCCAGGAAGTGGAGTTAACCAGCACTTTACCAATGAGCTGAGGCTTGTAATTGTGACTTTTCTCCTATAGCCTTATAATGGTCCCTTTCAGAGCTGCAGCTAGAGACTCTGAAAACCTACTTACTGAGATAATGCAAGCTGACTCTGTCTTGAAATCAACCAGTCTCTACCCAATCCTAATGAGTTGCAGTGTTAGGTTGAAATCTCAGCTGAGGAGAGATGCAAGAAACTGTGGTGCTCTGCATCCCACCAGCAACATCAGGTATAGAAGAATCAGTCCCTCCCTGCTACAAAACAACCTCTGCTCAACCTGGGACCTTGGAAGGTCCCCAGGTGGATATCCCAGGTTAAGAGTTCTAATCAGATTATCCCAGGCAGTACAATCAAAGCTCATGAGGGAGAGTTCAAAGGATCAAGCATCCTGGTAGTAGTAATCCATAGGCAGTTATATCCTGCAAACCTGAGGGGCTGGAGCCTGGTCCCCCCCAGTGTGTAAGGGAGTCAGGAAAGTGCACCCACCAAAGTCAGAACAGGGATGTCAGTGCCTCCACTGGTGCTATGCCTGGCCCAACATTATAAAATCAATTAATGTAACACATCACAACAGGGTATAAAAGAAAAATCATGCAATCATATTGACAGATGCAGAAAACACATTTGACATAATCCAATAGTTGTTTATGATAAAAAACTTCATAAAATTAGAAATATATCAGAACTTCCTTAATTTGAAAAAGAATATTTATAAAAAACCTTATAGCCAGAATTATACTTAATGCAAAAAACTAGATATTTTCCTTCCAAGATGAGGAACAAAGCAAGGATATCTGCTCTTACCATTTCTATTCAATACTGCACTGGAAATGTAATTATTTAAAAGAAAATAAACAAGAAAAGAATAGAAAAGGGATGCAGATTAGAAAGGAATAAATACAGTTGCCTCTTTTTTCTTTTGCAGATGACATCATAATTTCATGTGAAAAATACCAAAGAATCAAGAAAAATACCTACTTCTGGAATGAAGAAATGACAATACCATGATTATAGGATATAAGGTCAACATATAAAAGTGACTAGCTTTCTACATACTAAGGATGAACAACTAGTATTTGAAAGTAAAACACACCACCATTTACATTAGCAACAAAAAAGAAAAAGTACTTCGGTATAAATCTAACAAAGTATGTACAAGATGTGAGGACAAATGCAAAAGTCTAATGCAGTGGATCTCAACCTTCCTAATGCTGCAGCCCTTTAATGTAGTTCCTGTGGGTCACATGACACACAGGTTTAGAACCACTGATCTAATGCAAAAAAGTCAGACAACTAAATAAATGGAGATGTGTGTATATTCCGTATTCGTAAATAGGAGGACTCAATATAGCCAAGATGTCAGTTTTTCCCAACATGACCTATAGATTCAATGCAATCCCAATCAAAATCCCAGAAAATAATTTTGAGTATACCTAAACAACTGATCCTAAAGTTTATATGGAAAAACGAAAGACCCAGAACAACCAACAAAGTATTAAAAAAGAGTAATGTTGAAGGACTGAAACTACCAGACTTCAACACTTACTATAAAGCTACAGTAATCAAGACAGTGTGGTATTGGCAAAAGAATGGGTGAATAGATCACGGGCACATACTATACACAGCCTAGAAATAGACCAACAATTATGGTTAACTTATAACAAAGAAGCAAAAGCAGTTCAATGGAGAAAAAACAGTTTTTTCAACAAATGATGCTGAATTAATTGGATTTTCAAATGCAAATAAATAATTCTAGGAATAGGCCATATATCTTTCAAAAAAAGTCTCAAAATAGGTCATAGATCTAAATGTAACATACAAAAGTATAAAATCCCAGAAGGTATAACATGGGAAAATTGTAGATGATCTTGGGTTTGGTGATGACTTTTTAGATACGACATCAAAAGCACAATCCATGGAAACAAATGATAAAATGGACATTTTAAAGACAAAATAGGGTGGTGCCTGTGGCTGAAAAGGGTAGAGCGCGGAGGTGCTGGAGGTGGCAGGTTCAAACCCAGCCCTGGCCAAAAAAAAAAGGAAGATCTCAGAAAGACAAAGTACAAAACATTTTCCCTGCAAAAGACTTTTAATATTTAAAAGAATGAGAAGACAAATCCAAGACTAGGGAAAAATACAATCTTTGTAAAACACATATCCATAAAAGACAGGTATCCAAAAAGCCATTTAAAAAACTCTTTAAAATTCAATGATAAGAAATCCAACAAGCCAACTAAGAAACTGGCAAAAGATCTGAGCAGATATCTCACCCAATAAGATACACATATGACAAATAAACCTGAAAAGATGCTCAACATTATATATTATTAAGTAATTGCAAACTAAAACAACAATGAAATATCACCACATTCTTATTATAAAGACTAAAATTTAAAATACTGATAACATCAAATGCAGGCAAGGAGCAACTCTCACTAAGTGCTGGTGGGAATGAAAACTGGTGTAGCCACTTTGGAAGACAGTTTTCAGATTCTCCCAAAGCTAAACCTAGTCTTACCATACGATCCAACAGTTACACTCCTTGCTATTTTACCAAATGCTTTGAAAACACATATTCACAAACAAATCTGCACATGAATATTTACAGCAGCTTTATTCATTATTGCCAAAAATTAGAAGCAAAGTAACTAAAAATGCTCACTTCAATAGGTGAATGGATAAACACACTGTTACAGTGGAATATCATTTAGAAATAAAAAGAAATGAGCTATCCGGGCATGAAGAGACATGGAGAAACCTTAACTGCATATTACTGCAGAATGTAGTCTCCCGAGAGGGCCACATGCTGTATGCGAGGTTGGTGTTAATTACATCTTGGGTTCCATTCTACAGATGAAGAAACTAAGGCTCATCATGGCTAAGCCTTGAAGCCACGCTTTAGTGCTTGAGTTGGGGCTCAGCCCACACCTTCTCTTTCCAAGTAACAGTTCTTTTTGAAAACTGGGCCACATCCATATTCATCTCCTTCTTTGGCTAGACTCTCACTACTGTCCAAGCATCCTTTACTTTCCCTCGTCGAGTTCCCATTTCTTGCACGTAAGGATTCTAATGTTTTCTCTTTTCCCCAGATGCTACCCAGGCTCTCATCAGATGTCCTTACCTTCCTTCTGATCATCTTGGAGGTGATAAAATCATAGAGGAGAATGTCTGCTGGGATCTGGAACCATGGAGCAGACATCACTGCTGGAAAAGCAACCTGGGCAGACTACTAACTATGAGAGGACAGCATGCCCTGGCTTCCCCTGCCTCCTCTTCTGCCAGTGCCTCCCATGGCCAAACTGGCCTGAAATCCACTTGGGAAAGACACTGAGATAAGCAGCTGGCCAAGAAGATTATGTAAAGATAATGTAGCCCAAACTTGTGGGAAAATTGGGGGGCACACTATATATATACATATATATATGTCTCTTTATATATGTAGACACAATATATGTCTCTTTCTCTCTATGTATATATGGAGGTTCCCAAAAAATGTATATACATTGTAAGTGATCTTGTTGGAAATAAAATCAATCATTTCCCAAAAGTGTATGAAATGCAGGTAAGATGGACATGCAACATCTCTAGGCACACTTGACTAGTAACAATACCTTCAATTCAACTTCGAAAGGTAACACATACGTAACATCTCTTAAAATGTGTCTACCTTTTGTGGCACCCTCTGTGTGTATACAATGTATGTGTGTATATATATAGTATATATATATGAGAGAGAGAGAGAGAAAAAATCAGCTTTTCTACTTAAAGATAAATTATTTTCCAAAATATTTCTAACCAAATCATACTCCACAATTAGGCATGAGCATTTCTACTTCTCTAAATCCTCACTGCCACCTGGTATTGCTGTTTTAGTTTATGTTTTTAATTTTCATTTCTCTGGTTACCAGTGAACTTGAGGATGTTTTTGCATGTGTACTGGTCTTCTGCTTTTACTCATTATCTTAATCAGCTCAGGCTGTTGAAACTAACTATAGTAGACTGGTCGTTTTATAAACAGCAGAGACTCATGTCTCTCAGTGCTGGAGGCTGGCAGTGTGAGATGAAGCTGGGTTCTGATGAAGGCCCTTCTCCAGGCTGCCTTCTGCTGATTCCTCCTGTGTCCTCACATGGTAGAGAGGTGAGAGAGCTGTCCCGGGTTCCTGGTATAAAAGCACTAATCCCATTCATGAAGCTCCCAGCTTCATGACCTAATTACTTCCCAGAGGCCCCAACTCCTAATACCGTTGCCTTGGGGGTTAGGATTTCAGCACATGAATTTTGGAGGGCTGCGCATATTCAGTCTATTGCACTCCTCTTGAAAGCATCTGTTGTGCTTACCAATTTTCCTACCTGCTATTTCTCTTTCTCTTGTGGATTCAAAAGAGATATATGTATATATACCTTTAATTCAAGTTCTTTACATCATATAAGTGAGGCAGGTATCTCCCAATTTGTGGCCTGCCTTTTCATTTACTGGAATCTTTCATTAAACAGATCTTAATTTTCATGTAGTTGAATCAAGCTATCTTTTCTGGTCTTATTTTCCGTTTGTTTTCGTTTAAATAATTCTTGTTCTGTAGAAGATGCTTTTGGTGCCTCAGATCACATTCCCTCAGCCCAAGGTCTGACTTTAATATTTGTGTTGGAAACTCCTATATAAACTTGGCCTCACTTCAGTAATTTCATTAATAGAGTTTCTAATGTTGGTCTAACCTTGTGTTCCAGGAATAAAGCCACCTTAGTCATATTATATACGTATTACTTTCATGTCTGGTTTCAATGTCTAATCTTCTGGTGAGGACTCTGCACATCTCGGATCATGTTTTTAATTTTCCCTTCCCTGTCCTTGTCTAGCTTTTCAATCAAGGTTATGCTCCTTTGGGGCTCTGAAAGAGTTCATGCAGAAGTGGAATTGTCTATTCCCTGAATGTGCAGCTGAATTCAACTGCAAACTTGTCTGGGCCTGATATTTTATATGTGGAACAATTTAAATTAATGATTACATTACATTAGTTATTATTACATCATTCAGATTTTGCTATTTCTTGTTTGAGTAAATTTTGGCAAATTATATATTTCTAAGAAGTTATGCATTTCATCCAAGTGTGTTGGCATAGTCATAATCCCTCCTGCCTCTTAATACCTACGGCGTTCATGGTGGGGTTCCCGTTTTCATCCCCATCCCTGCTTCTCTTCCTGCCCCCTCCCCCGTGGGCTCCTCCCTTGTCTGCCTCTCTCTCATTCTAATTTTCTTTCTTTTTGATCAATCTTGCCAGAGGTTTGTAAATTTTATTAATCGGTTCAGAAAACCTACTTTTGGCATAATTGATTGTCTTGATTGTATCTTTGCATTGTATTCACTTAACTTTTTAGTTGTTTGTTTTACTAACTTCTTAAATTGGACACTATGCTCCTTTCTTTTCTTTTCATTTTTTTTTATTGAATGTTAACTATGTACATTAATGCACTTCTGGGGTACAGTGTGGGGTTTTCACATGCATTCTGAAATACTTCCATCAAACTGGTCAACACAGCCTTCATGTCATTTTCTCAGTTATTGCTTTAAAA
>CAUYTI010064981.1:0-38332 GCA_963575145.1 Galago senegalensis
AGGATATTTATTATGATTTGTGTATTTGTATCTCCTCATTGAGAAATAGTAGACTTCATGAGAGCAGGCACTTCGTACCCCTTTCTGTCTTCAGCGCCTCGTAGGGTTCTTAGCACACAGAAAGCCTTCAACATACAGTGCTGTTTTCAATCGGCTTTTTGTGTGTTAAAAAAAAATACACTGCTGTGCTTTTCCTTGTAAAAAAAAAAAAAAAAAAAAAAAAAAAGGAGTAGGGCACTGAGGCCATATGCCAGAGGTGGCAGGTTCAAACCCAGTCCCAGGCAAAAACTCAAAAAAAAAAACTTAATCTATGAAAGAAAAGTAAGAGAGGGCACCATCCTCATATTAATATTACAAAATTTGATAATTTATCAAGATAATCAGATTAGAAAGCTTAGATTTGTTCCTGGATTAAGGTGAATCCCCGGAGAACCTCCTCCCAGCCCTATTTTTCTTTTCATGAACTTAATGTATTTGCCCCTGGCTTATCATACAAGATGCCACAAATGAATCTAAATATCACTCATAGTTGGAGAGACAGCTTTGTCCACATCATTCACTGTCCTATTTACGAGGTTCTAGGGGAAAGGGACGTTGGGGCCCCAAGGCTGGGAGGAAAAAACTGTACCTCATTTTAGCAAACGTATTTTTGAAAATGTATGGATCACAGCACTCTCATAACTGACCATTTTCCTATTGCTTTGCCTAATACGAAATCTTGAGACCAACTTGCACCTGAAGTTTAACAAGCAGTTTCTGTAGCCTGTCTGCTTTTGGATAGACTTATCTTACTAATCATTTCTTTGCCTCTGTACATTTTTGTGGATTTTTTCCCCAAATCCTATTTCCTCTGTGACTTTCTATAAAAGTTAAGAATTAGATGGAGTGTAAGTCTTTTACCTATGACCAAAACACCTACTGTCAGTACTAAGAACACGGGCATATCCCTACAAAATAGTAATTCCCTATGGAATTACTGTAGGGAGTAAATGAAATAGTACATTTGAAAGGGCCCCAGCGCGCACACACACTTAGTTCTCTACCTCCCTCTACTTTTTCAGGAAATATTTTCTCCCTCTAAAATGAATTTCCCACACGTGCTCCAGATTAGCAAGCAATCAATTCATTCACACTTTGCTAGCTTTTATGGTGTAACTAACCGGATACAATTTGAAAAGTTAATGTATATCCAGGTACCTCCTATAAAAAACATTGACTTTGGCTAAGACTCCTCAACCCATACATTAGGTAAAGTAAAAGTTTAACAGATTATGTTTAATTTTAAATAAACACAATGTAAATGAAGATACTGCTAAGAAAGAGATCGTTATACTAACATATTTACCCAGACCTTCTAATTTCCGAGACTTTTTTTATGACCATGTATCCCAACTCAAATGGCACCAAAACTGAACCCGCTGGGACCTGAATAAGAGCTGCCAATTGCCTCATGTGTCCAAATAGAGGCCAGTATCAGTCTATCTGCTTTTTTTTTTTTTGCAGTTTTTGGCCGGGGCTGGGTTTGAACCCACCACCTCATATGCGACCGGCACCCCACCCTTTTCAGCCACAGGTGGCGCCCAGTCTATCTGCTTTTTAATACAACCAACAAAAGATGAGAAGGCAGTGCAGATGAGGCAACAGGAAAAATACTCCTACATCCTGAAATGCCCTGGCTGTCTCTTCCACTTCAGAAGGGGAAGTGAGTCACAGGGGACAGTCCTAACTGGTTCAGCAATGGAGCCTTGAACCCCCAAGTCTCAAGAGGACCTTCAGCAGCCCACAGTGACATGGTGTCTTCATCTGACGCATGGTAGTCACAGCAATTCCACCAGATCGTCACCAACTAATCCAAAAATCCTAACATGTATAAAGTGCTTTTCCAGTAAATTCGTACTCATGCCAAGCTGTCTCAAGTCTGCCCTCTGCACGGACACACCGGGCCAAGGTGGCACCTGAGGCTGAAATCCAGCCTCACCGTGGCACGGAGGAGGGCATAAAGGCCCAGATGACTAAGGAGAGTATGCACTGGACTGTGTCTCTCCAGAGGGGCTGCCTTTGTCCAACTGCCCACCCTAAGGGGCTGCCTTGGCCTGAGGCAAAACACTGCCTGGCAGCAGGACTAACATGTGCTATGTGAGAACAGGAAGTGGGGTTTGGATTCGGGCCCTGCCCACCTAGCGTCAGAACCTCAGCTGATGGCCAGTTTCCCCTGCCCTGACCTCTTCTATCCACACCGAGCACCTGAACCTTTCTTCCATTATTCCCTACAACTCACCCCAGTGCAGCCCACACTGCCATCAGACCCTGCAGCAGCGCCTGACCTACTGCCCCCACCAGGCCTGGAGGAGCAGCCAGAGAGCTGCAGGCAGGAGGATGAGACACAGGCCGGGCCACAGACCCTGCTGGTGGAACTTACAGCATTCTCTTAAGAAGCAGTGTTACAAAGGATGACTCCATCCAAGGGCACTTTTCGCTGCTATAATGTCTTTCAGCTACCATTAAATGTGCAATCGGATCCTGCAGGCCAGCTTATGTTCCAATGTCCCCAACAAGACAATTAGAAACTCTTTATAGCCCAGTAAGTACCCAGGCCTGGGGGTCCTGGGCTCTGTGTGCAGGAAGCACCTTCTCTTAATCTTGGGCAAGCCATTCAACCTCGCTAAACTAGTCTCCTTCTCTGTAAAAACAAAATAAAAAAACTAAGATACCTTCCTCCTAGGTCTGCTGTGAGCACTCACAAAGCAACACACATCCAGTGACACAGAATAAACACAGAGAAAACGGTCCCCATTCCAGGTACACAATCCTTATCCCCAATGCCAGGATCTGAAAAGCTCTGGAAACCAGAAAGGGTTTTGTTCATAAGCCATTTGGCAGCAAACATGAGCGAACTCACCTGAAACGACTTACAACCTTGTTTCTGTTTCACTTAGTCTAAGTATTCGTACATTTTGCTGCAGAGATCTTAATATATTTGATTATAGGGTGCTGTCTCAAACTGCTCTGAAAGCCCTGCATGATATATGGACTATAAGGCATCTGAAAGGGAATAAAGAAAATTATAAATTCTGAAATACATCCGGTCCCAAGGATCTGCATAGGGCATTGAGAGTTCATCATAACACACCCCAGATTGAAGTTTCACATGTTGGAGATTCAACTACAATTCCCATCAGCCAGTTGTCATGATCCCTGAGCACAAGAATGGCTCAGTCCTGGATAGGTTAGAATCTGTCTGGGGTCCAGTTGGCCAGTCACAGAAGGGGGGCCCACAGGCTGGGCAGACAGAGAACGTGGATGCCAGGTCCACACCAGGACTCCACTTGCTCTCGGAAGACGCAAGCCATTAAGCACATTCTTAGGACTTGCGTAGTTACATTTTTTCCCCTAGATTTTCAAAGTGAATCTTAGTTTTCATTCCCAACCCTGGCTCCCTCTAGTCTGGGCACACTGCCATGGAATCACAAGGGCCACTCAGAAGTAGTTTTTTCTTTTTTTAAAACTGCTGGAAACATTAAGCTAAATGAGTGAATATACTCCAGCCTCCCTGCCCGTACCCTCTCTACCCTTACCGTGCATTAAAACGGTCCCCCATTTCATCTTAGATACATTTCATCTACTCCTAATGGACTAAGGACATAACATGCATATTGTAAATGACAAGAACAAATGCTAGTGAAGCAGAAGCATGAGGAAAGTGAAAAATTTTAACAGCTGAATCAAGTTAATGTTTCTGTGTGTAGCATCACCCTTAGACCTAGACGAGAGAGGATCCTGCCTTAATACCTGCCTTCTAGAGGGTCTTACTCTTTCCATGGCATAGAGAGATCAGAGGACCAAGGGGACAAGCATGCCCAGAGCCATGTGGCTCCTTCTAAGGCATAGTCTAGAGATTCAGGACCCCAATAATCCCACTCCAATGAATGCTAAGCTCACTTGTCAAGGGTGCACCACACACACCACTGTGTTTGCAAGTAGGGTAGGGAGGGGGACCATGGACACTTGGCCAAGTGACCACAAACTTGGGTGCAAAGCCCTTCTCAATGCAGAATGAAGCCAGCCTGAGCAGACCAAGAGGAAAATCTGCAAGGTGGCCAATGCCAGCGCTCCCTGCCACCGTGTCCTAGCACAGAACTCTGAGCAACTGGAGAATTCCAAACTCAAACCTGGTCCACCAAATTGGTGTAAGAGTGTATTTGTAATTATCCATTCCCCCTTCTTTTCTCCCCTTGGCTTTTTTTAGTGTCAGAAATCTGCCATCTTCCCCCATCCTCCCCAGTTTGAGCTTAGTACACAGCTGCTCACCACAGACCACATTTCTCAACCTCCCTTAGCAGAGGCCATGTGGCTAAGGTGCAACAGGGAGATGTAAAAAACAATCATGAATGCAACCTCTGGGTCGCATCCTTTAAGAAGAAAACCGCTTATTTTTTACTCCTCTTTCCTTAGACAGGAACTTGGACATATCATTGAGGAGAGGGCCTCAACCAAGAAGCTGAGACAACACTTGGAATGGCAGAAAAACAAGACAGAAGGAAGCAGGATCCCTGAGAGACCATGTGGAGCAGAGCCACCCACCGGCTACCCTACGCCACCCACCAACTCTGAACTATAAAGTGAAAGAGATAAATGCCAATCCTCTTCAAGACACTATATTTTGAGGTTTCTTTAGTACACTAGTTTAGCTTCTCTCTAACTAACACATTTGCAAATGATCTAAATAAACTGTCGTAAATTAGTTGTGTGAGTCAACTATGGTGATCCCAGCCAAAAGAATATGGTGTCAAGCCTCAACAAGTAAGATAAAATAAAACAAAATGGGGGAGGAGAGATGTTGCATGATGCAGTTATTTTTTCTGTTCTTTCTTTCTTTCTTGAGACAGAATCTCACTCTGTTGCCCCAGGCTGGAGTGCCATGACATCACAGCTCACAGCAACCTCCAACTCCTGGGTTCAAGTGATCCTTTTTGCCTCAGCCTCCTGAGCACGTGGGACTACAGGCACCTGCCATACTCCTGACTAGTTTTTCTATTCTTAGAAAAAAAAAGAAAGACCGAGAGTCTCACTCTTGCTCAGGGTGGTCTTGAACTCCTGAGTTCAAGCAGTCCACCCACCTCAGACTCCCAAAGTATAAGTATTACAGGTGTGAGCCACTGCACATGGCCCAGAGTTATTTTTTCAAAAATCCGACCAGAAAAACATATATATAATATATAAACACAAGGGAAAAAAAAAATTCCACATAAGAATGAACCATGAAAATTCTTAGTCTAATCTATCCTAGAATATCTTCCTATTAAATAAAAAGCAAAACATATTCTTCTTAGTAAAGTATCTCAAGAATGGAATAAAAAGTATTCAATGTACTCAGCCCTACTCAGCCCTATAAAACCAATTTATAGCTTTCATATGAAAACTATAACCCAATTATAGTCCAAGAATATGGGGAAAGGGGAGAGGGAGGGGAGGGGGGAGGATGGCTGGAGGGAGGGTGATTGGTGGGACCACACCTACGGTGCATCTTATAAGGGTACATGTGAAATTTACTAACGTAGAATATAAACATCTTAACATAATAACTAAGAAAATGCTGTGAAGGCTGTGTTAACCAGTTTGATGAAAATATTTCAAATTGTATATGAAAACACCACACTGTACCCCATGATTGCATTAATGCACACAGCTATGATTTAATTTAAAAAAATTAAAAAGCAAAATTCTAGATTATATTTAATATATAAAAACAAATTTTGCTACTACACTATGATTAAAACTATTTTTAACGTGGTTATTTAAAAAGATTGGAAAGAAATACACCCATGTTGTAATAACCTTTGTTGGTATTATTATGAACACTGAGGTTTATAATTTGTTTATGTATATATTAAGTTTTATAACAGCACGAGAAAGTTAAGTGCTATCCCTTCTTTATTGATAAGAAACCTGAGACCCAGAGCAGCTAAGCAATCTGCCCAAGGTCACACAGCTAGTAGGTGGCACGCTTAGATTCAAACCTGAAACACTCCCTAAAATACATCTATAGGAGAGTGCTAATAAAAATTTTAAACCCTGTGGGATTTTCCTTATTCTTCTTTTAAACTATTATATACAATAATAATATCATGCCATGCCTGATAGATCCTCCCATCTAGAGATACAATGCTTCTCCCCAATGCCATCACACAGCCTGTATTTCTATAAACCCAACCAACAGCAATATTGCTGGTAAGAATCCAAGCGTGTAAAATATCTGGGAAGATCAGAAGATCAGTGCAGACAAAACCGAAACTACTGTGAGGAGGAAGAAAGTAATAGAACATCACCCTTTATGACCACAGCTTTCACAAGTAAGCATTAACCATTTAGTGCTCTGCAGCTTATAAGGCCATCAGTGCGAGGTCATGAGAGCCACGCTCCTTACCTTACAAACGAATCAATTAATCGGCCAGAGAGACTTGAGTGACTTATTCAAGGTCACAGAGCTGATTATTTGCTGAACCAAAACTAGAATCCAGCTCCTCTCTGAGATTAGGTAAGCTCTTTCATTTTAAGATTGTCTAGAATTTCACATCCAAAGCAATGATTTTTTAATTGTGTTTCCCAAACCGGAGGAATCCTCAGGAGCCTGAAGGGGGCCACCCATCTCCCAGGCCCATGCTCTGAAATGCTGCTGTGGAGAAAGCCACAAAATGCACCACCATCGCAGAACTGTTTGCAAGGGTGCAATACTAACATAGGATGATAACAGTGGGGGGGACTAGACGTGGGACAGACAGGAACAATCTGTACTATCCTCAAAATATTTCTGTATGTCTAAAACTATTCTAAAATAAAAATTGTACTTAAAACAATTTTTAGGAAGTTTGCAGAAAGACTTCCGAGGCAAAAAAAAATATGAATAAAAACCATACGACAAAGTGAAGTATTCACATCCTTCCTTTCATCCTTCCTTCCCCCGTATGAGGGCCCTTTTGGAGTGTGGAGTAACCTGAAGGAAGCTTCCGAAGCCAGAACTCATCTCAAAGGAAAACTATCACCATCATTTCATTAAATGGGCATTTTCATGCCAAATATAAACTTAATATAATGACAGAGTAAAAGATGATCTTGGAAAAGGAAAGGCAGTTGGCAGCCACACACTGACATATATCAACATTGCACCGACCTCAGTCTTCTCATTTCATGTCTAACTGTTAAAAACAATTTAAGCGATCTGTCGTCAGCACTGGGGAAACATAAAGGCTAATACGGAGTGAATCAATCGGGACAATAAAAATACATCAAAGCCTTAAACTGATGTTTTTCTCGGGGATTACACATTTTGTAATTTTAAAGTTACAACTCAGATGGATTCCATTGTGAAAGCTACTTATGTAGCAGCATTATTTAATAGCAAAAAAATCAAAACCATTTACTGATGGCGAGTTTATTAAGCAACGCATAGAAGGCATGGTGTATATAACTTGCCCTGAAAAAAAGGAAGCTATTTCTAAAATCAGTTTGTCACGCCCACCAGTCTATAGCCTGGCAAATTGAAGAAAGTGGAAAAGCTACGAAAAGAAGTTTAGAAAGTAAAACTGCTAATTTTAAATGTTATGCTTTGGTGATGGGTGATAACACTGATACTAAAAATACAGCTGCACCTGCCATTTTTATCAGAGGTATAGATGATAAATACGATGTCACTGAAGAAATGGCTTCCTTAGTGCCATTAAAAGGCACAACTAAATCAAGAGATTTACACAAAGCAGTAAAAAAATATCTTTTGGGGGGCTGAGCATGGTGGCTCACACCTGTAATTCTAGCAATCTGGGAGGCCGAGATGGCCAGATTGCTTGAGCTCAGGAGTTCAAGACCAGCATGAGCAAGAGCAAGACTGCGTATCTAAGAAATAGCCAGGTGTTGCGGCAGGTGCTTGTAGTCCCAGCTACTTGGGAGGATGAGGCAAGAGGATTGCTTGAGCCCAGGAGTTTGAGGTTACTCTGAGCTATGATGCCATGGAACTCTACCCAGGGCAACAAAGTGAGACTCTGTCTCAAAATAAAACATAAAAAAATAAAAAAGTTATTTGTCCATTGTCAACATATCAGGTATAGACACGGATGATAGCAGGTAGAAGAGACTTCCAAAATTAATAGAACACAGTGCAATTGCCTACTAAGCCTCACATTTGATGAAGTACATTACATAACACATCAAGAAAATGTATGTGCACACACTTTAAAAAGTGGATAACATCATTCAAATCATCACCAAGACTGTGAATTTCCTAAGGGCAAACAGACTGCATCATCGCCAATTCCAGAAATCCCTTAAAAGTACTGATGTTGACTATGGCAACCACATTTACTTTTCAGAAGTGAGATGGTTCAGACGGGGCCAAATGTAGAAAAGGTTTTATGGTTTGCAACATGTTATCAAGTTGCTTATGGTATCAAAAACCAAATTTATGCCAGAACTTGATGATGAAAACTGGCTTCCAGATTTAGTATTTTTAGTGGATGTAACCACTCATTTAAATGAGTTAAACATGCGTCTTCAAGGTGAAAACCAGCATAACAATATGATGTTTCAAACCATAATAGCACTCCAAAGGAAACTTGAAGTTACGGCAAACAATCTGATGCCTTTTGACACGCTGGCTACACGCAGTCCTATGAACATCCCTGGGAGCATCAAGAAATATGCAGCCTTGCTTTCCAATTTGATACAAAAAGCTGAAAACAAATTTTAAGATTTCTGGGAAAATAGTCAATATTTTGGTGCATTTGTGACTCCCTTTTCAGTCACCGTGAATATGTTACCTGCCAATTTTCAGTTGGAATGGGAGAGCTGCAATCTGACATTCAACAGAAAGAAAAATTGACCATGTGTCTTCACTGGCCTTCATAGGTCCTATTATCCCAAGACGAATATCCCTCACTTCAAAATTACAACTTATTGGGCGGCACCTGTGGCTCAAGGAGTATGGTGCTAGCCCCATATACCAGAGGTGGCAGGTTCAAACCGGGCCTCAGCCAAAAAAAAAAAAACGCAACAAAATTACACCTTATTCATGTCATCACTTTTTGGCAGCACCCACATTTGTGAGCAACTATTTTCAAGAATAAAGCACATTAAGAGTAAAATTAGAATCAAGATATCTGATAGCACCTTGAGAACTCACTGAGAATTGCAACAACTTTCATTGAACCAGATATTGATGCATTAGTTTCTCAAACACAAGGTCAAATATTCCTCTAGTTTTATGTCGCCTACTTTTCTCTTACTTTTATAATATAAAATATTTTTAAAAGATGTTTTATTAGAGCAGAGCCTATGGCTCAAAGGAGCAAGGCACTGACCCCATATACCAGAAGTGGCAGGTTCAAAACCTGGACCCAGCCAAAAACTGCACATAAAAGATGTTTTATTATATGTACACATATATATACTTCCTGTATTAGTGATTGAAACCTTTGGACCTGATCAATGATTTTTAAAAGACTCTCTGAGCGGGCTGCTGCATAATTAGGATTATCATGTGAGGACTTTATGTTTATCTGTGGTAATAGATATCATAAAAATTATGCAAGGACTCTTTTTTTTTTTTTTTTTTTTTTTGCTTGTCAGCTTTCATGAATGTTTGTGCATTTACTGTGTGACCCTAGACAACTCTTCTTTCAATCTGGCCCATAAGGTTGGACACCCCTGTGTAAGGTCTTCAGCTTTTATTATAAGTAGAATGTGGATACTTAAAGAGTGATCTTATCTGCTTCTGTTTTGAAAAGGATGTTTCTTTATTTTTTATTTTTTATTTATTTTTGGCCAGGACTGGGTTTGAACCCGCCACCTCTGGCATATGGGGCCAGCGCCCTACCCTTTTAAGCCACAGGCACTGCACGAAAAATATGTTTCTAATGCAGGTTCAGACCAGCCTCCATGGGTCAACGGGGAGGGAGACCAGAAGAAGAAACTAATGCATCGATATCTGGGTCTGTGAAGTCACTGCAGAAATCCAGGAAACTGCAATGGTGCCCAGAGCAGGGCGGCAGCAGTGGCGATAGTAAAGCAGCATCAGATTCTGTACAAACAGTATTAGGAAAATGCAGCCGGCAGGGTTTGCTGATGGGTTAGAATGTGGGTATAAGCGAAGGAAAAGACTAAAAGAATGGCTTGAGGGTCTGAGCAACTGAAGAATCAGAGAGCCTGTCTCTGAGATGGGCGAGACCACGGGATCAAATGTGGGATGAGGGGAGAGGAGTTCAGATTTACACATTTGAACACATGGGTGGAGATGTCAAGTGGAAGTTGGAAATACAAGTATGTAGTTCAAGGGGAGATGTCTGGGAGACAGAGAAAATGTGAGTCCACCATTCAGACAATATTTAGAACCAGGAGACTGGTGAGGTAACAAAAGCAGTGAGCGGTGACAGACAGCAAGTCCAAGGACTGCGTCCTGGGCCCTCCAATGTTAAGACAGGGAACCTAGAAGCACATACGGTGTCCTGGAAGCCAAGGTTAGACAGTGTGTCCTGGAAGACGGAGTGATCACGGGAGTGATACTACTCAGAGATGGAGCAAGACGGGGCCTGAGCACTGACCACAGGAGTGAGCAGCACGAGGTCACTAGTCATCTGTGCTAAGAGCGGTTAGTGGACTGGGGCGGAGGGCAGTGCCTGATGTGAGTGGTTCTAAGAAAGAATGAAAGGAAAGGAATTACAATTGTTGTGATATAAAATCATTGAGGAACTCTTCATAATGTAAGCAGAGGCTTGGGGTGGAACAAGAAAGACAGCTGGGATGAGAGTGAAGTTTGGCGAGGGGAAGAGAAACAGTACCATGTTGTATGCTGACGGAAAGGATCCACGCAAGGGGAAACAGGAGGGCTGCAGAAGAGAGAAGGCAGAGAGGTCCTTGAGTAAGTAAAAGAAGGTGGGAACCTCCTACACAGTGGGGGTGGCCATGGCAATTTTTGGATGAAGATAGATGCGTGGTGGGAGATAGATGTGGTGTTGGAACTTGTAGATTCTTCTTCAGTTTGCTTCAATTTTCTTAGGAAGTCATCAGCTGAGAGTCAGGATGGAGAAGAAGTTGTGACTATTTCAGAAGAGGAAACAGTAATAATTATCTAGGACAATGGGAGTGACTGCCAAGCCCTGTGATCATGAGCGGTCCTCAGATCAGGAGTTTGGGTTGTGTGTTTTATTCTAGCCATGTGTTCCTGCATGGGGGCTGGCGCAGAGCAGATGAAGAGTCAGATTTCACCAGGTGGGGTGTGACACTGCTATGATGGAACAGGGACAACAGGGTAACTGAAGGCATGTGCAAGGAGTGACTGTGGCTGACCATGGAATCTAAGAGCCAGGAGAGGACAGGAGGACAGAGGTAACAGCAAGGTAACGGCTGTAGCATCAATGGCTTCGAGACCCTGGTAGAGTCACAGGTGCTGGAGTTAGAGGAGGGAGTGAGCTAGAAGTATAACACACGGTGGGTAGAAAGTTGGGTCCCTAAAATCCAGATTATGGAGAGGCTGCATCATAAATGAGGATGTGGTCAAGGCCAGGATATAACCACAGGAGTGGAGAACATGATCACGAAAAAGAAGTTCAGGAAATTAAGAGGATAGAGTTTTGGAAGGATCAACTGCATCTACCTTGAAATCACTAAAACAAGAGTAACTTTTGGAGAACATGACAGTGACCTAGAAACTAAACTCACTCAGAGATGAGAGGGAGTGACAGGAGGAGAGAGTGACGTCTCACAACTGAGGCTGAGTGGGTGGTGCAACCCAATGGCATGAGATCTGAGGTGGGGGACGTGGTCTGGACGCAGAATGACCAGCCAGGGCCACTAAGTCCCCCTCTCTGGCAGCAGGAGAGAGCTGGGAACAAAGAGGCCACATGCAAGGCGGTCACAACTAACATACAGACACTTTAACCAAGAAATTTTCTTTGATGTCAGAAAAGACGACGCACTGCCGTACCCACCCCACCTGAGCTTGATGGAGCATAAATTCCATTAATTAAAAAGAAAAAAAGCTGAGCCAGACTGTTAATTAGTAATCTATGTCTGATTATTTGCCACTTTTAGCAACAAAAGGGAAAGATTCATCAACAAATAAAAATTCATTATATGCAAAACTGGGTCAAACAGTATCAGAAATGTTGCCCTTCAAACTTTGTATCGACTCACCCTAATTCTAGCAATGAGACCTTTTGTTTGAATGGCTCTGAGACAGCAGAGGCGAAATAAGACCCAGAATCTGAGTTCCAGCGATGCCCCAAACTCATGCCGGAGTTCTGGACTGCCAATTTAATTTCCATCAGAAAGGAGAGACACCATGAAGACACAACCCTAATAATATGTCACTTTTCCCATGATAAGAAATAACTTTTCAGAAGGTCATAGGTCTCCTTTGAGAATATAATGAAAAAATGGGGAACTTTTTCCCCCAGAAAATATGCAGACGCACAAGAATAAAAATTTGTGTATACACTGCAAGTATTTATTGATAATGATATCCTCTCTTCTCCCTCCCCAGGCCTCCAACGAGGTTAGCTAAAGTAATCTCTGTAAGGCAGCTCCCTGTGCCTCTGGGAGAAAAACATCGTCCCTAACAAAGGGGCCAATATCTGCTGGCAATATGAAAAATCAAAAAACCATTTCCTTATTCCTCATCTTAATCACTGTCATCATCGACCATCTCTCAGAGTCTCCCCTCCAGATGTTCATTTCTAGGGTCAAAAATCTCAGAAAAAGCAAAGAAAAATAAAATACACAATAAAGTTCTTGAAGAAATTTTCATAATATCTTTAAAAGAGCTCTACCAATATCTGAGAAGAGTAGTCAAGATTCCAGCTGCCAAGTTTTAAGGACTGACCCTAGCCCAAGCCATTCTCATCAAGGTATGTAGGAGGTAACATACATATGTGAAAATATATATATGAGTGTCTGCGTTTTTCCTAGACATCTCATCAGCAGCTCAAACTCACTCTAGAACCTCATTCGCAATCCCGTGTCCATTACCTGCCCCACAAAACCTTGACAGAAAGGCCTCACCTGTCAGTGCTGAAGCCAAGAACCAGGCTTCTGCCTCTCCATCTCATCCATCCCCTGTCATTTGAGGACCACCACCATGTCCAGTCAGCCCCATCTTCCACCTAAAGCTTTCGACTCTCTCGTCTCCTCCTTCATGGCTACCCAACCTTAACGTCGGTCTACAATGTCTCTTACCCTTCAGCCATGACAGGTACTCAACAGTCCTCCGGGACCCCAGCCTTGCACCAACCAGCACCGGATCCACGCCACACACGCTGCAGCTAGAGCAAGTCTAACACGATCGTCCCTCCACTTAAACCCTTTCAGAGGCAGCAAGGCCTTCAAAACCATGAGCAGGAGAGAGGAAGGCCCCTCTAGCTGCCAAAGTCATAGGGAAAACAGAAAACAAAACAGTATGTGACCTGATAGCGTATTATAGCTGGAGTTTAGGGTAAGGGTGTGTGATGTATGATGTGTATGTGGTGTACGTGTATGTGTTGGGAGAGTGGTTTGGGGAGAACTGGAAGCTTTTAAAAATATTTCACATTTTTTAAACATGCAAATTGATTATGATAAACAATAATAGACAATAATAAAATGATACACAGGATGTGATTGTAGTGGATACTGTTGTCCCCTACACCCATCTGCCTTTCAGGACAAGGCGATGCTTTGGCCGGAAGTCAGCAGCTGAGGACTCAGAGCTGCACATCACTCTCACAGTTGCCCTTGGTAGTTGCCTTGTCTGACTTTCACCTCACTCGCTTCCCAGGGTCAGACTAAAGCCCACTGGTGACGGCATGCGTCCCAAGGCTCAACACTACTGTCCCAATGTAGGAAGTTCCTGAAGAACAATCCCAGGGCCACAGCCCCCAAAGGGTCGGATGGTGGCCCTGCTGCCCCTGAATATGGTTCAGCCTTTCCTGTGGCCCAATTCTTCTTCCCTCATTTCTTTAAGGAATTGTTCTCAAGTGCACACACATTTGTGTCTCAAATGCGGTTTCCAAGGAACTGGGCTGATGACAGACAATCACTCAGTTTCACAAATTAGCATTACTTCATATTTGTTTCAGGTACAATTTTTATTTTCATTCAGAAATTAAAATACGATAGACAAGACTGAAGACCCTCCTCTCCCACTTTCTCTACAGAAATCCACAATTTTAACTTGGTGTTTATAACGTCCATGAAATACTCCGTATTTTGCTATATATTTACGAACACATAAACTTCACAGAGTACTTTCTACAGACACCTGAACTTTCTAAACAATACCATTTGACACACGATGCAACTCGACTTTTATTTGTACTCAAAATTAGTTTTACTATATGTCTATGCTGACACGATTAGCTCTTTAAAACATGATCTAAAGCAAATATGCCAAAATATTGCCAGCTGATAAACTTCAAAGGAAGGCACGGGCGTAGCTGATATATCATTTCCTGTCCCCTTCTTCAGGTTGAATACCTTAAGATTTTCAAAAATAATAATTTTTAAAGGTTTAATCTGTTTCAAAGGCTTTTAATTTTAATACTTGGGATGCGATCCAGACTCCTAATGGTGGCTTATAACACTCTCAATTAACATCCTTAACCGATCTCAGCTCAATTCTCTAGCAGCCTGCTTCAGACATACTGAGCAACTCATCACTCTCAGCTCCAAACCGCTGACCCACCATCCACTCCCTCTGTCTTAACACCCCTCCCACACCCCCACGTTTTTCTACCTTGGACTCATCCTTCAGATCCCAGCCTAGATATCTACTGTCCCAAGAGGCCTTTCCTGAGGCCCAGACTTGAGTCCCCCTCCCATGAGCTCCCCCAGTAACCTATTTTACATGTCACTGTGAAAGTCTGGAGACAGACTGAGCACAGCCCACGGCGCCCTTCCGGATTCCCCAGGCAAGGGGCACTCGCTCTGCTCATTGGTGCTGCTGGGAGGGCTTCATGTGTTTCCATCCGCGTGGGGTTTACATTTCCGGTATCTGAGTATCTCAATACTTTTGTAATGATACGTGTGCTTTTAAAACTGTGTAACTGTTTAATGTGTTTTCATATAATCCTGCCTAACTACCCTCTAAAGGTGACAGACATGCGACAACTGAAACTGTCTTTTTTTGGGGGGGAGGCCAGATACCTTTTACTCTTTTTTAAAAATACACTGGAGAATTATGAAATGCCGCCAGGCTTGGACACAGTCCAGGGTCACAAATCTGCACACTCCTGTGCAACTGGCCTTACATTCCGACTGTATTTTTGACTACAATGCCTGCATTTACCTTCAAAATAAAGAAACACACCACCTTTTCTCCATATGACTTTTTTTGTCGAGTTACCAGTACCGGGTATACCTTCTTTCTGAGCTCTGGGGCGCCTTTCTGAACTGCGGCCACCACCAAGTCACGCACACCAACAGCGGGAAGTCTAATCCCCTCCACAGAGATGATACACAGAGTTTTGGCTCCTGAGTTGTCACCACGGTTGATCATGGCTCCTACCAGAAACATCAGGGGACCCGCCGAGTCCTCCCTTTGACATTTTGAAAGCTACAAAAGGACTGAAAGGGTGAAAATGTGTCTCACTTACCCTTAGCTGATCCACATAGCATAGGAGCAAGGCAGCAAACTGCTATCCAAAAGTCTCTCACCGACCAAATCAAAAACTTAGGTGCCTCAAAGACACAACCCCAAAATGCTTGCCAGAGTGCACAAACCAGACCTTTGTTTTTTTCTTAAAGGGAACCACCATTTCTGAAATACCAGCTTACCTAAATAGAATCTAGTTAGCCTATTGGACATGGGATTTGAAAGATGGAACTTCAAAACAGCATGACAACAGCCTCTTCCTTCCCCTATTCCCAAAACCTCCACAGCAGAGCGTCGCAATAAGAGAAGCATCTGGTACCTGGATAATTATGATTTCTGAGCATCCCAACTTTATTGACTGAACTCCAATGGCCTTGGCACCACTTAATTATTCCCTAAATGAAAGGTATTTCTCAACATCTGCTCTTAATCTATTTTTAATTTGCATTTATTCTAGCCTATCTGTTCAAGCTGAAATTTGTAATATAGGCTGACATTATCTTCACAGCATCACATTAAACATTCTACTCTTCAATTAAAGTCTGAAGTAGCTTTCCAGGCTCTTTCTGCATATAGATTTTCTTTTTAGCTGTCTAAGACTTTTATCCTCATTTTTAAGATGAGATTAATGTTACCTTTCATTGCTACCTTTTCAAAGAACTCTTGGAGTATGTTGCATAAACATGAACAGACTTCCTCGTTCTTCTCATTTAAAGTAATCTACTTTTTCCCAAAGCATGACCTTTCTTTCAGTACATAGAAAAAGAAATACACATGCTATTGAAACTCAGTTCAATTCAAAGGTACATACACACACACTGACCAAGAGGCGATGTGAGAAGAAAAGCAGTGATCAACTTCTCTAAGAAGTAGAAGTAACTAAATTGTTAAGAAACTCCTTAAGAATATGAATTCCGGAGAAAGAGTTAATAACTGAAAGTGCCGAAAACTTGACTTACAACATGATTTGGAAAACATAAAGCAAATCCCAGGAAGGTGAAGCTCACGGTCGGCTTTATACCTGCTGCTACTAACTGCTAACCCACTTTCAAATCCTTTCCCTTACTCCATCTCTGCCTGTACCACTCTGACCCATGTCCCCATAATCTCTAACTTCAATTATTTTCACAATCTTTACCCGGCCTCCCTCAGTTGGGCTCCCTTCTAAATCTCCTGTTCCTACTGCCAACCAAGCTATCCTGAGGAACAACAGTCAGGGATCATTATCCCACTTAAAGTCCTGCAGGGGCTCCCTACAGGGAAAGATTAAATCTTGCTTCAAAAGAGCTTTCAAAATCTGGCCCTCATCTCTTCCCTCATCCTCACTACCCCAGCCATGCACATACCTATCAGCTAGGGGCACTCAAAAAGCATTGGTCATTTTCCTGGCATCAACCTGGCATCCTCCTCCCTCACTGTCCACATGGCTGCCTCCTACACATTCTCCAAGAAGTACTTCAAGGCCTGCATGCCAGCTCATGCCTGCAATCTTAGCACTTTAGGAGGCTGAAGCAAGAGGATCAGTTGAGCCCAGGAGATGGAGGTTGCTGTGAGCTACGATAAGGCCACTGCACTCCAGCCTGGGCAATAGAGCAAGATGCTGTTTACAAAAAAAGAGACATATCTCAAATCGCCCTCCTCTCACAGCCCTCTCTGGCTAGACCTTCTCATTCCCACCAAGGCAAAAAATTGTCTTCCTCCTTCTGTGACCCCCACTGCCTTTTGTAGCCTTCCCGGGTTCACGTGTGGGTATTTGCTGATGCCTTGCTTCCCAACTAGCCTGAAAGCACCTCAGGAAGAGATGTGAGTCTTGCTCACCTCTGAACCCAACATCTAGCAACAAGAACTGAACAGTAAGATCTGCTAAATAAATGAGGTCTGTACACAGGCAAGTCCAATGTTTCACCATCAGAGACACAGTAAGCCTTTACTGAGCACTGGCTGTGTGTGGAGATTAAGCTAAAGGCTAGCGTCGGTGAGCCAGATGAACATCCATCCATACACTCCCCAGAAGAGCCAAAAACAGAAATAGCAGACGAGAGGGAAAGATGGACTCTGGCATGGGGATCGGGGAGCAGAATGCTCTGTGGCATTTATGCTGTTTGAAGAATAGAGGTTTCAAAATGGGGGGGGAAGGGGGCAAGAAAAATCTAACGTAGAAAACAAAACAAGCAAAGTCACCAAGGTCAGAAAAGGACCACAGACAGAACTCCTCACCTGGTGACATTTGCCTTCTTCACGTGGACAGGGGAGAGGGCAAGCCAGGGGCTGGGGGCAGTGCTGCTAGAAAGGCAGGAGGCATTAGGCACCCCTGAACAGTTCCTTTAAATATGTACATGAGACTCCCCCTGTCCACGTAATGAGCGCCAATACCAAGTCCCCCAGAAGAGCCATCCTACATCAAATGCCCAAAAAGACTGCCACCGGAGACCCTCAACATGCATGTGCGTGTGCTCTCCACACAGCAACATTTTGCTGACTTACAATAGGTCACATATCTGAGAAAAGCACAGGCAAGTTAAAATAACTTCAGTCAACTCTGATTTTTCTATACGAACAGTATTAAAGTGGAAGTTAAGATATAATTAAGAGCCTGATATATCACGTTATAGAACATGACACCAAACGGAAAAACACAAAAATAAACATCTTCACACTCTGCAGAACTGCATGGGGTGTCAGAACACAAAGAGGTTTATTCAGGACCCTCCCTAAAAGTGGGGAAGGCCAGGAGTCTTACACACCAAGTAAGATTCAGATTCATTTCCTCAGCTCCAAGTTGATATTTGCATTTTAAACGTTAAAAGACAATATAATTTCAACACTGGCAATGTATCAATTCACTTTGAGAAATGGATTGTGAACAACTTAAAACAAAATTTTGTTTTTAAGACTCTCTGTTTGGGGGTAGATTTCGCTGTTTCTTTGCTTCAAATCAATCTGAAAAAGCCTCCTCCTGGCTGGCTTGTTAAACCTTAACCCCACATTTCAACGTGGCCAACTCTGCATAAAACACTCTGTTCCAACATGGATTACGATCCACACGGGCCTTCTCAGTACTCCCTTTTTGATCCCAATCTTAAAACTGCCCCCAGACACAGGTGCCATTAAATTCTGAGACATGATCTCAAATTCCATGCTGTGAGATGAGGAGCAGGAGTTATGTATCTCAAATCATCTCGAAGGTTATTTTATCAATGAAGACAAGAAGATCCCTTCCTATATCTTCGAAGAGAGTAAAGACTGGAGCTCCAAGACATTACTGTAAATAACTCAATGCTTATATAAGGTTTGGGGTTCATGTTTGGTTTGATTGGATTTGGTTAACTGGGGATAAGGTTAACACAAGATCTCGGATTTTTTTCATAGCTCCATGGGGAACATGCTATGATAAGTTATTTAGTTCTTTATTCACCTTCAACATAGAAATCACTATTTATCTTTTAAAATTCATTCATTTAAAAAAAAATTCATTCATTTTTTTTTTACTTTTTTTTTTTCAGTTTTTTGCCGGGGCTAAGTTTGAACCTGCCACCTCTGGCATATGGGGCTGGTGCCTTACTCCTTTGAGCCACAAGTGCCGCCCTAAAATTCATTCATTTTAAAAGAATGGTAAGCAAATTATTTTCTTTCAAATCTATTTTACTATATAGACTTTTTACTATATAGTCTTACTCTGTTGCTCTGGGTAGATTGTCATGGTATCATAGCTCACAGCAACCTCAAACTTCTGGGCTCAAGACATCCTCTTGCCTCAGCCTCTCGAGTAGCTGGGACTACAGGCACCCACTATAACTCTTGGCGATTTTTTTCTATTTTTAGTAGAAATGGGGTCTTGTTCTTGCTCAGGCTGATCTTGAACTCCTGGGCTCAACCAACCCACCTGCCTCAGCCTCCCAAAGTGTTAGGATTATAGGCATGAGCCACCATGCCCGGCTCTGTTTATAATTTTTAAAAAACAGAAAGGCAAATACATGTGTGATATGTTTCTCTGACTTTAAAGAAGATGAGAAAACTATCAAAGAGGACAGAAGGGAGAATGTTTACTCACCATGACTCAAAAACACAAATGTGTTGGAAACAATATCTGAGAAAATATACACAATACATTTCTCCTGCTGAATTGATCAGAGGACTCCCTACTTACATAGTAGCGAAAGAAAGTGTTCAGGATGTGACATTAGGCTCTCAGCAGGAAGAGGTTCAATCCACTGAGGCCACGACTGAGGAGCTCCATGAAAAAGTATTTCAGTGTTAAATATTTTGGTCTGATCTTCTGGTTCAGTGGGCCACAATAAGAAATGCACCAACAAGTTGTATCACTCTCCCGACCCACACTTTATCTTTACTCAGCATAAACCAAACTCTTCAAATACAGGGGAAGGGAAAAAAATGCCCAAGTCATGATATATACTGCCTTTCTAAATTGTTTAAAGGAAAGTGTCTCCAAGGAGTACGCATGATGACAAGCATTTGTCTAGAGCTCTCCTTGTTCTCTGCCATGCAAGTCACCTTCACTGGAGCTCTAGACACTTGACTCAGCTGTCCTTGTCTATCAATCACAGCCACTAAATGGAAAAACCCACCAAACTTATTAAGACTCCAGATGCCAGGACACCATTCCACATGTCTGAGTCAGGATCCAGAAGGCTGGCTCTGGCATATAACCTGAGTTAGGACACATGACAAGCTCAAAACTCAATTTTCGCATCTGTAATCCCAACACTGTGGGAGGCTGAAGTAAGAGGATCCCTTTAAGTCAAGAGTTCAAGACCAGCCTAGGCAACATGGCAAGACTTCATCTCCACAAAAGGTACAAAAAGTAGCCAAGTGTTATGATGCACTCCTGTAGCCGCAGCTACTTGGGAGGCTGAGGCAGGTGAACTGCTTGAGCCCAGGAGATCAAGGCTACAGTGAGTTGTGATCATACCACTGCACTCTAGCCTGGGTGACACAGCAAGACCCTGTTTCTAAAAAATAAAGAGAAAAATCTCAATTTTCAAAATAAAAGCATATGCATAAATCTAAAAATTACTAAATCAATGTTAAATAGCCTGACTCCTACACGGCCTTTGAGGGGCAAGAGAACCAGTGAATTGTATCAACCTCAAAATGCAGTCTCTCCTCCATCTTCTTCACATAAACATTCTAGACCAAAACCTTAATGAGAAAATGCAATTGAAGATATTTTCAACTACTAAGATGATAGAATTGGAGGAAAATATCCAAACAGATAATACTTTTGAAATTACAGTGGATGTGTTTATTTCAAAGTTGAACCACTTTAGGGACACAAAATCAAGTTTTGTATTGACTGTCTCTACTACATCAGAAATGTCATTATTTACTTTTTTCTGCTCTTTGAAAAAAAGAGGTTTTGCTACACAATTAAATGTTAAGATTATTGAGCCAGACATAAATAATACTAGCCATCAACCCACCAAGAAAAGTTCCTTTGAAAACATTCACACACAAAAATATCTTTCTCACGCTTTATATGTCATTGCATCCCAATGCTATGAAAGACAAAACTGATTTTTTTTTTTAAGTCAAAGTCTCAACTCTGTCACTTGGCCTAGAGTACAGTGGCACCATCAGAGCTCACCAAAACCTCCACCTCAAGAGATCCTCCTGCCTCAGCCTCCCACGTAGCTGTGCCTAACTTTTCTATTTTTTGTAGAGGCAGTCTCACTCCTGCTCAGGCTGTTCTGGAATTCCTGGCCTCAAGTGATCCTCCTGCCCAGCTTCCCAAAGTGCTAGGATTACAGGTGTGAGTCACTCGGCCCCGCCCAGGAAATTGAAGTTTTTTTTTAATTGAAGGTGAGGTGGTACCATCCTAAACCTCAATCTTAGCTGCCAGATGAGCATACAAAATATCTCCCCCTTCTGATAGAGAAGCCTCATAAGATTTAAATAAACCTCAGATATTTGACTATTCAAAGGCACAGGTGCACAGGCGGGAGAGCTAGATGGAAGCCGGATACTTTACTCCCTCCTGGAGTTCACATGTGTCAATCCAGGGGCAGAGGAACCAAAAGTGAAAGGTCAGCGACCTGCTTTTAATTCTCACAGCACAAACCAGCATCTCGAGCGCACATAAAGGAAAACTCACGCTGAGTCACATTTCAAATATTGAATTGAGTCTATTTATTATTAAACAGCTAAGCCGTACAGAAAGATAAAAACACCACATAGTTGATGCCTGTGCTCCACACAGTTTAAGGAGGGGGAGGGAAATCTACCTCTGAAACCACCTGAATACCCGATTCCATTGCTCTAGATTAAATTTTAACTAATATCTGCAACTGTTCAAATGGTCTTGCACGTTCTCTTGTTCCTAGAAAAATCATCGTATCAGCACCCAGTTCAAACTTCTGGGTTCAACTAAGGTTCAATAAAAATTGAGTTTTCCATCCTGTCTGTATAATTAACGCACTTCCTTTGCTTCCCATCATTCTCAGCAATTCGCATTTTCCGGTTGGGAATGGATCTCCTATAAAGCTTTCACAGCCGCACTAACTGGCCATGAGAATCACATTAATACAGAAAACTTTCTTATCATGGCACGACTTCAGCATAATGAGGTAACAACATGGAGAATATTTTTACAGGCATTACAAGAATAGCTGCCCTCCTCTCCCAGAGTTGAATTTCCATCACATTAACTGTCCATCACCTCAAATCCCCAGGGCTCATGGAAAAAAACCAACCTGCTCAAAGACCTCCCTTCAAAGCGCAGGTATTCCAGCCAAGAAAAGCTTCAGGAGAAACACAAAGTGAACTATTTCTCACTGTCCCTTAAGCTGTTCAGAAAAATCCCCTCACAGATAGTTCTTTACATGTCAGAGAAAGAAGTAGACCAAGGACTCCCTAAATACAACTTAAGCACTGTCCTTCCTCAAGAAAGGGCTTGGAAAGATAAACAAATAAGGTAATCCTCCTCAGAATTTTCACCAAACTGAATCTTGTGAAGCAAGTCTCCTTTATTGCAGACATAGCAGATTCTCAAGAGGCTTGCTCTAAATGTAACCAGGTATCATGTTCCATAGGAAATAATTTGTTTTATTTTTATTTCCCTATCCTGACTTTGCTTCCCTCCCCCACACACCTCTACCAACCTTTTCAATACCACAGATACCTATCTGGGCGTCAGACCAGGCCCTAAACTGTGCCAAATGTCAGGGCATCTGAGATCCACGGCATTCTTTAACCTCGGCCAGTTACCAGCCTTGAGCAGCAGTCAGAGGAAAAGAGAAAAGGGAATTCACGTCAGAAACAGATTATCAATTTCTCTATCTTCCACCCAAAGGACTGCCTGTCCTCTGGTATTTTCCTCTTTGTAAACTCGCAACAGAGAATGGCAGAGACCAGAGCCAAAAATCAAAGAAGGCCACGACAGGCCCAGCAGCAGTGGGCTGTGTCTGCGGGCAGGGCTGTGATGCCAACCAGGGCCCCAAAGGAGCTCTGCCTCCCAGCTCAGGGTCCCAACCTTGGTAACTACACAGGAAAAGACAGAAAAGCTGTTTAAATACTGTTAATAGAATGCAAAAAAAAAATTTTTTTTGAGACAGTCTCAAGTTGTCACCCTGGGTAGAGTGCCGTGGAGTCACTGCTCACAGCAACCTCAAACTCTTGGGTTAAAAGGATCCTTTTGTGTCAGCCTCCCAAGTAGCCAGGACTACAGGCACCTACCACAACTCCCAGCTATTTTGTGGGTTATAGTTGTTATTATTGTTTGGCAGGCCCGGGCTGGATTCAAACCTGTCAGCTCTAGTCCTATGTGGCTGGCGCCTTAGCCGCTTGCAGAATGCAAATTTGTAAAGGAAAAAATTAGTCACAAAATGAAGAAAAATCATCCAGCAACAACAGAATAAACTGCCTTGTAAATTGGGAGACTGGGGGGGGGGCACTCTATGGAGGTCAAGTGCCGGGGTTCTGGAGTGAGATCACCTGAGTTCTAATCCCACCTCAGCCACTTCCAAACTGCAGATTTTTTATTGAATAATAGGTAAATTGCTTACCTATTATTATAAGCTAGAGACTGAGCTTGGTACCAGGGATATACTGGTCCTTGCTCTTAAGTAGCTAAATTCTGATGGGAAGGTTACTATCAAACACACCAGCAAAAGCACCAGATAGCAATAAGCACACAGGGAACTTAAACATAGCAGTGCAATCGGGAGTGACTGGCAGAGCTACTTTCTCAAATCAGAAGGGAAACTCCCTTAGAGGCAGAAACATTTCAGCTTTCATTTAATGACAATGAGGAACCAGCCAGGCAAAGATGGAAAGAGGAAGAATGTGCAAAGGCCCTGAGACAGGCACAACTGAACCTTTGGAGAAAAAGGAAGAAGGTCAGGGCAGCAAATTACTTCAGAGTGGCTTATGTCTGTCAAAGGTAAAATGGTGCTTGTGAGGATTCAACTCTTAACACCACATCTGCACACAGAATGTGTTCAGCAAGTGTTAACATGCTAGAATTACCATTATCATCCTCAGTGGTGAGATCCCATCATTGGAGGCGTGCAAACAGAGGTGGCCCCTAAGGTTCCCTCAACAATTAGGTCCCAGGGACAGGATGCAGTGGCTCATGCCTGTAATCCTAGCACACAGTGGGAGAGTCACTTGAGGCCAGCAGTTTGCAACCAGCCTGGGCAACATAGCAAGATCCCATCTCTACAAAATTTTTTTTAAAAAACTGGCCAGGCATGGTGGTGAGTAACTATAGTCCCAGCTATTGAGGAGGCTGAGGCAGGAGGATCCCTTGAGCCCAGGAGTTTGAGGTTTTGGTGAGCTATGATCATATCACAGCACTCCAGCCTGGATGACAGTGCAAGACTCTGTCTCTAAAAAATAAAAACAAAAAAAACTTATATCTCAGGATTAGACAAGAAGAAAAAACATAATTTCCTAGCCTTATACCGCCATTGATGACAAACTTGATTTATGTGCCTTTAAGTTAGAGAAAGAAAAGTCTACATTTACACAACTCCAAATCCTTGATCGTTGAAGATCAAATCCAAGGCAAATACACTGCAGCCATAAACAAACGTATGGCTTTTATATTCATGAAACGACTTCATCATCTACCCTTGATAACTTCGTATTTGTTTAGTTGGTAGAAATGGCTTTAAATAAATAAAATTCTAAAAGCCTTACACACAACATGAAACCAATACTGAATGAGCACAACGCAAACAATCCAAATGATTAAACACAAAATGCACATGTTTTTACTCTGCCAGGCTTTTTGACACCCCAAACTTAAAGATTTGGAGAGGACAAAGAAGACTCTTCCGAAACCAAAGTTAAATTGATCAATATACTCTCAACATTAGTTTTCTTCCACAGCCATCTCCATCCTCCCACCCCCAACCATCCCCCAAAGAAACCTGAAGAAGCAGATGAGAATCAAACTTTCCCTATAAGAAAATATTCCTTTTTAAAAAATGAAAAAGCAACAAATCCAGCATAGAACATGTCAGAGGAGGGCCTTTAAAACTGTATGTATATGTTGATGATTCCTGTGATTGAATCTAACCCAAAAATCCCTTAAAATAGGGACAATCCAACATAAATGTCAGAGTATCATGAGCTATGATCCCTGTATACTAAACATTTACCTTAAAATAATCCCAAAAATGCCTTCAAGAAAGCCAGATGAGAGCTAATAGGCCCATTCAAATCCAAATGACCTACTAGCTTTTGCAACATTATCCAGCCCAAAGAATGCGACTGATAGCTCAGGTATGCAACAGCTAAATTTTCAATGTGTCTTGAAGGAGGTGCCACCAAAAAAATAATAGCAATAGTCATAAGCTTGACATTAATATTCCAAGCAATTTGATGGTCTTAAAAAATATAAGAACTTAGTCATATAGGTTCAGTAAAGAACTTCAGAAAATGCACATAGGCAAAAGGAAAAAAATAATAATCTCCAAATGCCAGGATGACCACAACTAATATTTTAATGTATAATACAATTTTTGTAAAAATAATAATAATAATCTTTCACATAAATGGCTTCCTATAACATATATTTTTATTTACTATATCAAGAATAGTATTTCCATATCCATATGTGTACCCATCCATATCACTTTTTAGCATGTATAATCTTCCACTTTATGGTTATACTCTAGTTAGGTCCACTGAGATGCTGTATGATCTGCTCAGATGTCTTCAGTAAAGAAACAGAGTAGTATTGAAACAGTATTTTCCTAAAGTTGTTTCACCATGACATGTTTTTCTGAATTACACGTTAACAATCCTAGAACTTGTGATCCTTTCAAAATACTTTAGAAAACAATGATCAAACCAACCCCCAATATTAGATGGTTATGGTGTCTCCAATTTTTTCTATTATAAATGATACTGTGATCATCTTCTTGAATATACATTTTTAAGTTCTGCTTATGGAAAAATTCTGAAATAGAATTACTTGGCTAATAGATATGCATTTGTTAAAAATTCAGCAAACTTTCCCCTAAGTATATGAGATTTGTCAGCCTTTTTAAATAATAATTTTACATGTAAAGAATAGTTTGGAAGTTTATGTGCTCATCACATATACACAGTATTTTTAAACTTATATGATTACTCTTTTATGGACATGACTAACGTACAAGTTATAAATATCAAAGGTCTAGCTATAATGGAGGTTGACTCAGAAAGCTATTTAAGAATAGAACTCCTAAGAATTTATAGAACACGGCCATTATAGAGACACTGAACTGCCTCTCTTTCATATTCCTCTTTATTGTGTTTATATATTTCTGAATATATATTCTGTACTCTTAAGAAGACATGAATAATCCCTTATATTTACATAAGTACTTTGTACTAATAAAACATTTGAAATGAAAAGAATTTTAGAGAAATGGAACAAACCAGAAAGAATTTTAGAGAAATAGAATATTCTCTAAAGCATTCTTTCAAAATATTGAGAAACTAGTATGGCCTAATCAATCCCCCAATACTGAACTCTTATGATGACTGATTGGATATTAAGCTATAATTCCAAAGGATCCTTCAAGCTACACAGCAGTCACTAAATATTTACGGCCAAATCTCTAATAACCAAAATCTCTACCAATCAACCAATACCAGTGTCATGAAGCAAAATGTGTATTCTATGACAATTAATTTCGATCTTATTTTTAGTACAAATTCTACAGTTTCAAAGAATGAGAAATAAACCCCTAACATAATACAAAGATGGCTCACACAGCAGAACAGCTTCGGGTTCCTTTTTTATTTTTAAAGTGACACTAGATATAATTTTATACCTCAAAGTAGCTCTCAAAGTTACTTAAGTATAGTGCTCACACCCATAGTGGAGTTCTGTGTAATTTTCAAAGTTCAGAAAGGCCCTGCCTGCTCAAAAATATCTCCCTTTCAAGCCTGTCCCAGAATTATATTTGAAGCTTTTTAAAAATACAAACAATCTTATTCAATAGGTCTGGAGTGGAGCCAATGCATCTGCATTTTTAAAAACTCCCCAGTTGATACATTTGTACAGCCGGAGTTAAGAAACATTTAGTTACATAAAGATCAGAAGAGGGGAATGGTATTCTGAGGTCCCCAATTTAAATGTCCATATGAAAACCATTAATCCATCTTAGTCTAGTTTATTAGATTATCTCGGTGAAAACGCTACCTTTGGAATAAGAAGATTCAAGGTAGGTGAACAACTATTGGCCGACTAATGGCTACTAACAGGGATAGAGGTGAGGATATATAGTAACAGAATGAAATCGCGAGATCTTTCCTTCCAGAAACTAAGGCACCTCTTACTTTAAGCATATAATCCCTTCAATTTCCAGAAAATATATCCAAAAAATGCTCAGCTGTACTTTCATATTTTAATGGGTGGTCTTCTGAATGAATAGCATTCAGCTGCAAGTAGCAAGGCCAGTCAATATACAAGACAAAACTGGGCTGAGAAAGTAAGATAGGATACAAAGACATTATATTACTTTTTTACAAAATAGCAGTCATTGAATAAAGCAGAATGAAGTTTCTCAAAAGAAGTCAGCCTCACAATGTAACAACACAAAACAAGCCAAGGAACCTATGTCTCCTAAGTAGCTTATATATAAAAATGCCTAACTGTCTTGAGCTTCCATTACCTACCAGATCTGGACTTGATGATGTCACTGAACTCGTTCTGCCCATCATCAGTCCTGGCTTCCTGTTCTCCATACTTGGCCATCTTGGCTGAGTTGCAGTGCAATCCAAAAACTTTTCCAAGTCCTCTTTTTAAGACGTTCAACTTTCCACAGTAGTTCAGTGTGACATTAATACCTAAAAAGAAAAGGGAAAGTATTGACTTGAAAAAACATATTTTTTTTATAAAGAAGTCCTGACAATGAAGTTTGTGAACTCATCCTAGAAAAAGTGCTACCTACTTAACTGCTGAAATAACACTACTGTCACCTCTGAAGTATTCCCTCTGGGACACTGTGCACCAAGGCCAGCACCTAGTCCACCCTTCAGAGAACTTTGTGTGAACCTAACTGTCAGACCTTGTATAATGACAGCTTTCAGTTCCAAAATTGCTCTGAAGGATGGACTAGGCACTAGTATCAGTACATAGCTTCCCAGGGAGCATACTTCCAAGATGACTGTAGGGGTATTCAGCAGTGAGGTCATGCTGCTGAAAAGTGAGTAAGCACTTTTTCTAGGATGAGTTCAAGAACTTAATTGTCCAACCTCCTATAGTTATATACTGTTGTACATAGTAACTATTCATTCAGCAATTTTTTTTTTTTTTTTTTTTTTTTTAGAGAGAGAGAGGGTTTTGCTCTATTGCTCTGATTGGAACACAGTAGCTCGACCATGGCTCACTGCAACCTTGAACTCCTGGGCTCAAGCAATCCTCCTGCTTCAGACTCTTAAGTAGCTGGGACTACAGGTGTGTGCCACCGCCACCCCTCTGCTGATCATTCTGGTCTTTTTAAGGAGATGGTATCTATGTTGCCCACCTGATCTCAAATTCTTGGCCTCAAGCAATCCTCCTGTTTCAGCCCCATAATGTGCTGAGATGATAGGTGCCAGCCACCACGCCTGGCCTCATGAATCAAATATTTATTGAATGCCTACCATGTGTAAAGAACCGATCCAAGTAATGGACGTATGACTATCAACAACAGATACAGCCCCTGCCATGATGGAGCGTATAGACACTAAGCAATTAATTATATAATGAATTACTTCACTACAATACTGATAGACTGCAAATGTACAAGGGAGATGTATAGAGTACTAAGAGCATACAGCAGAGGAATCTGACCTGCCCGGGGCAATTAGAGAAGGCTTCTTAAAGAAGTGACACTTGAGCTAAGCCTGCAAGGACAACAAGAATTTAATTAGTCAAAAAAGGAAGTGGAAAGAGAAAAGGTAAGAGCTTCCTATACAAAGTGGCAGTAAGAATGATGGAGCAGTCAGAGAGCTGAGCACAGGACAGTGTTTTTAGCTAGAAGACAGCCAGGATTCAAGTACACCTGTTGAACTAGGTGAGGTAGAACAGGCAAGATCAGGGTCAGGGGCCTTGGAGACCATGCTAAGTAAGGCTTTTGGTCCTTGTCTGAAGAACAATAAGGAGCCAGCAGACAGTTTTAAGCAGGGAATGGACATGACCAGATTGGCCTTTTGATCACTGTGGCCTATAGGTAGACCAGAGTAATATATGGACAGTGGAAACTACAGCAGAATATAGCAAATGCTAATTAAGAAACCCAGGCCATGCATATATGGACACGGAATGAAAATGTCCTTCAACTCTTTTGTATTTGGGAATTTTTCATAATAATATGTTGGGGGGAAATTCCTAACCTTAACCAAGTGATCACACTTCACATAAGTAATAACAGGGCACCATGTAATGCAATGGAATAGATTCCATACCCTTGACAAAACGTTCAACATGAAGATTCTCACAAGCAGACAAATCTGGACTATGGATGGTTTTCAAAGCAAATGGCGGCTTGGCGCCTGTGGCTCAAGTGGCTAAGGCGCCAGCCACAGACACCTAAGGTGATGGGTTCGAATCCAGCCTGGGCCCGCCAAACAACAATGACGGCTGCAACCAAAAAAAATAGCCCGGCCTTGTGGCAGGCACTTGTGGTCCCAGCTACTTGGGAGGCGGAGGCAGGGACTCGCTTGAGCCAGGCGTTGGAGGTTGCTGTGAGCTGTGATGCCACAGCACTCTACCCAGGGGGATAGCTTGAGGCTCTGTCTCAAAAAAAAAAAAAGCAAATGGCCTGGGGCTTCTCAAATGGGCTGTGTCATGAAAACAGGGATGGAACTCTGTGGATCAAAGGAGACTAAAGGTACTACTTGATTAAATTAAGAAGTTTAAAGAGTAAGATATTTTAAAGTATCATTTGAAAAATCTGAACTTGGACTGTATTTTAGATATTGTGTCAGTGTTAAATTTTTTTAACATTAACGAATGATATTGTTAGGCAAGATATCTTTGAGTTTAAGAGACACCTGACAAACTATTTAGCAATGAAGTGTGACAATACCTCTAGCTTAAGTTCAGACAGGGCAGCACATATCTATCTGATCTGTACATACAGATATGTGCTGATACATGTCTGTATGAACGTATCATACAGACACAGTGAGCAAGAGAGATGGGGAGAGGAGAGAGATAGGAAACAAATACTGCGAAGTGAAGAAGAAACAGTTACAAGGTACCTGGGTAGTTACTGTGCTGTTCTTTCCATTATAAAATAATATTATAGGCAGGAAACAACCATGGCCTAAATACGGGTAGATGAAAAGAAATGGGTAAATATGTGAAATATTTCGATTTTCAGTAAAGAAGGGCGATGGGATTGGGTTCAGGACATCAGAGGTTCAGGAAACTAACATGCCAATTGCTGCCCCCCCAGTTCTGGCTTGGGTGACTAGGATGAGTCACTGGGCTGGGAAGGGGGGGGGGAGCGTGCGGTTCAGACCTGCTGAATTTGAGGTGCCTCTGAGATATATAAATGGAGATGACAAAAGGGCAGTTGGATATACAGGATTGGATCATCAATCTGACAGGTTTTATGAGAATATAAAAACCCTTTTTTCATTTTTTATGTGGCTCTACTACTGTTAAGAATTAATGGGTTATTATATGATTAAGTTCCTTTGTTGAGGTATATAACTGTAAGAGATTGCTAAGTTCTTTTTTTTTTCTTTTTGAAACAGAGTTTCACTGTATGCCGTGGGTGCCCTGGCATCATAGCTCACCCACAACCTCAAACTCTGGGGCTCAGGGGATCCCCTTGCCTCAGCATCCTGAGTAGCTGGAAATACAGTCACCCTATTTGTAGTAGGGACTGGGTCTTACTCTGGCTGAGGCTGGTCTCTAACTCCTGAGCTCAAGCAATCCACTAGCCTAGGCCTCCAAGAGTGCTTGGATTATAGGCACGAGCCACCATGCCTAGAGGATTGCTAAGTTCTTAAATGTATTTCATCATAAATTCAAGAACCAAAAACTCTGTTCAGAAGCTTATATATGGACAATTAAGTTTGCCTAAAGAAAATTCTCTTTCCTGGGGAAAAAATTACAGATTATTCCCTTTAAAATATAAGTCTAATGCTTCCCTTCATAACTGGTCTTAGCCAAGGGTCTCCACTTCAGTGCTGCCCAAAGCCTTTGTCCACTCCATTAAAAGTCAACTGCTGACACAGGACTTCATTTCATTTGCACATGAGCAGTCATACTTCATTATAATGTCTTACTTGCCACTCTCGCTAAGATAACTTTCAATTTTTCTCTTTTTTATAATGAAAATCCCTTACTTTCTGCAAAGGTACAGAAGAAAAGGTGACCAGAGGACAAGGAAAAAATAAGAAGGGAGAATAACGTACAACCATGTAAACAGTGATGGCCTTTGACGTCTTGTTGCCATCAATGGCCAGAAGCCTCCAGTTTGAGTCACACAAGGCAGAGGACACCTCCCTCTAAACTACCAGCAGCTGCAGCAACAAAGTTTCACACCAAAGTGTGTCCTAATATGATCCTCCACCTCCACACCTATGAGATGGAGGGAATGTGATCTCCCACAAAACTCTACATGAGACATTGATTATAAATGAATAAGGTACAGGCAGTCCTGGAGTTGCAAACATCCTTATGAATGGCGGCTATTACAGGTAACTTACATACTACTTCAACTGAAGAACAAATTTACAGACCCTATCTTATTCACAACCCGGGACTGCTTATACTGCTTTAAGCCCTATACAAGTGTAATCCATTGTTACCACTGCCCTAGATTTCCTGTACCTAAAAAAACGATGTGCTGTAAAGTTTCGCCAGCTATTTCTCACTCAAATCATTCACTCAACTCTGCATTCGCCAGCTCCTCCCTCAGAACATTTCTGGATGCTGTATGGACCAGAAGGCAAAATAATGTGGGGCAATAAAGCTAAGGTGAAAAAGACACACGATAGATACTCTTAAAGGCAAAAATATTTTAATTTGTTAAATATTGAGAATTATACTATATATAATATATACACTATGTATATGTATGTATACACACACACCCACCCCAATGTCCATTAGGAAGGAAATGCAGTGTAAGTCTTTGGGCAAAAACTATTCTTTCACTCAGGAACCAAAACTCGGAATATAAGACAGTAGAAGCGAAGACAAGGGGACAAGAGTTTCCCACTCTGCTTGAAACATAGTAAAAGAAATCGCTGAGTACCAAGAACTGCCCTTCACACACGGAAGCGCTTCAGGGAAGGTTAATACTACTGTGGTTAATTCTGTTTACAGGGGCAATAAATTTTAGGTAAACACCCAAAGGAGAGTTAAAGAGCTGTCTTGTCGGTCCCCTACGTGCTGGTAAAAGGGGCGGGGAATGGCTCCTGGACCTCCTAGCTCAAGTACCCAGGAGCTTCACATTTCTCCAGCGTTCGCCTGACCCCGCGCCATCCACAGGGTGCGTCTCCCCCAACGTCCTCCCGCAACCAACCCGGAGGGTTGGCCAGTCCGACTGCCTGAGACCCCGACAGTTTACAAAGGAATAGATGAGGCCACTGCTGAGGGCCCCGGAGGCCAGGAGCGCCGTCGATCCGGCCTCCCCTAGAACTCCGTGCGCTCTGGCCACGGCGACCGGTGCAGTGACCCTCCCAAACCCGGCATGGGGAACTGACCTGCGTGGCCCAGTGACCTAAGTGACCTGAAGCCTGAGAAAGAGGAGGCCTTCCCCGGACAGCACAGAAAGCTAGGCCAGGGAGTCAGACCCAAGGCTCTCCAGGTCACTGAAAAACAAAGTGCGAGTCCCAAGGCTCAGGCACATGCTCTCCTTCCCTCGGAAACACCCTTGAACGACTCCCTTTCGTAATCTGGGGCTTGGGGGAAAATTTCTTTTAACAACGCGCCATCTAAAAGTTGCACAGCCTACAATTGGTGCTTTGTTGGTTTTGTAAGTGGCCTTGGGCAACCAGAGCCTTGGACCCCGGGCCAAAAGGGGGCATAAATTACCTTGTCAGTTACAGCAAGAGATGCCAAAAGTCGGGGGAACAAGAAGAGTAGACTTCTCCTCCGGACTACGCCCCCATCCCGTCCTGGTCCCCTTAACCTCTCCAGGGCCAGTGGCAGGGTGCTGGTGATCGCGCCACACTCTCGCCAGCCCCACCCTCGGGAGCAGCAACCACCCAGAGGTGGAGCACGTTCCCTGTGGGGCAGCCAACTGGAGAGCGTTCCCCTGCTCATCGACCACACAGCCACCCCTGACCACCCTCTCCTTGCGGACACAGCCCGAGCCCCGCCCTCCCGAGGCCGGGGTGTGTGTGACAGGCTCTCCTAAGAGGCCACGTCCCCTCTTGGAGATCACTGGCCCAGCGCCCTGCACTGCGCGCGGCACAAACGCGCGACCCTCTCATCCCAGCCGGGAGCAGGGTTGGGGGAGCAAGGAGGTAGCACAAAACCAGTCCGAGAAGTCTGGGTCGTTCGCCGTTAGTACATTCCTAGGATCTCCTGGCCTGAGTTCTCTTCACGCTTCTGGCATTCTCTCTCTCGCCGCGGGAGTTCCACTTAGGTTCCAAGGAAAGTGCACTCAAAAGTTGGTTACATCCTCGACTCGGAGACTTGAGAAGCAGCCGCAGAAGGAATCCATCCTCCTCCTGGCCCCCGCCCGTTCCCTCGGGACTGTGGTCACATTACCCAGCCCGGGGCTCCAATAATGCACCGGCTTACCTGCTCTCCGGGGGCCGCCGCGCCCCGAGCCGGTCAGACCTCCTTGGGGCTTGTTTGGGTCGTAGTAGTCTCGGGGGTGTGTGTGATGTGAGTTCAGTGAAGCGATGTTAAAAAAAAAAAAAATGAAACGTGGAGAAACAGACAAGATCCGAAAGAAAAAAAAAAACTGACACCCTAGTGAAAACGCCCCTGACTTGTGCAATCTTCCTGCCTGGTAGTTCCGCCAAAAACAAAACAGTCAAAGCGTGAACCTGGAGCCGGAGCGCAGGCACCAAGTTTGCCAAACACTAGAGTTTTCCGTCTGCAGAAATGACCCAAAAGAAGGGGGGCGCCGCTCCCCGCGATTCCCCAATCGGCTTCGGGAGCCGGAGGCTCCTCCTCGCCCCGCGGCGGGAGAAAGCCCGCGGCCGGCTGCGGCTGGCCGCTCCCCTCCTCCGAGCAGAGGCGACTCCACAACTTTGTGCGCGAGAGCCGCTCGCTCCTGCGGCGGCTCCTCCTCCTCCCGCTCCTCCTCCCCGCCGCCGGCCTGCCCCTTTGTTGGAAAAGAGCTCCGAAGGCACCGGAGGCAGGGCGCGGCGCAGGACCGGTGGGTCTCGCGCCACCGCCCCCCTGGGGAGAAGCTCACGCTGGGGCAGCGGGGATCCGCTCCCTTGAGGAGGCCCGGACCTGCGGGGCCGCCGCCGCCGCTCCCCCTCGGCTCTCCCGCCGGCCCAGCAACTTAGTTTCCGGAGACCGGCCCCTCTCCGCTGCCGGCTCGGCCTCAGCCGGGCCTCTGCGGCCACCACAGGCACCGCTCCGGGAACTTGGCGCCCTGGGTCACCTGACCGCGCGCCCCGTCAATCAGCGCCAGCCCTGCGCGCCCTCCCAGCCCGCAGCTGCCCGGCTGTGCGCGCTGCTGGCCGGGGAGGTGCGCCCGGCGCGGCCCCTGGAGTGAACGGTGCGTGCCGGGAGCCCGCAGCCCGCAGCTGGAATTGGATGCCTCGCGCAAACACAATTCCTTTTCTTCAAATTGCCGGAAAATGTAACCACGCCCGCCTGGGCAAACCTGCTATCTGGCGGGGATGATTTCTTTTGGTGAGAGATCATCCCCCGTCTGCCACCCACCCCCTACTCGGTCCATCTCAGTTTGCTGACTGTGCTTAATTTTGAGTCCTAGTTCCAGCGGTAGATTTATTGTACGTAATTTTCTTAGAGTCTTTTTTAATGTTATGAAAAACGAGACGTGAAATGTCTTTTTCTATTGGTTCATACTGCAAGTAGTGTTTGAGATTACCTTCTTTTTCTATTTTTCCAATATCCGCACACGAACACATCAGTTACAGAGCCTGTTTCTCGAGCTGGCGGGGTTGGCCAAAATCTATCTGGGGAAGAAATGAGTTTGTGCTGTGTGTGCATTTTTCTTATTTACACATTTCTTTCCCTGTGTGCCTGTGATTTCTTTTATATCACACGTGGGAGGAGTAAGTAAAAGACAGGAACCTAAATTCCTAGTTCGTGTGAAGAAAGAGGAAAGGATGATTGATCAACGCGCTTTAGCTTATTACTGGCTGAATATTTGAGAGTTCATTTAGAGGCAGTAGAAAATAAACCACTAGGGGCCTTAAATGAATTTTCTAGAAAGAAAATTAACTTGCCTTTTGTTAGTTATAAAATGAAAGTCGCCTCCCTTCCTAAGTGTTTGGAATCTTCTTTACAAAATGCCCAGCTCAGCTTCCTTCCTTTTCATGATTTTCTACATATAAGTCAAGTCAAATTCAAAGGATTAACTTGAAATGGGTATAACTATTCATTCACTTCATTCATTTAACAGTCCCTAATTAGTAGTCTGCCAGGCCCGCTGGCACCGTGGGTGATGCAAAGATAAATCTGATAGAGATCTTATCCTAAAGAACTGAGGATCTGGTAGGTGAGATAAGGCGTGTAAACAAGTAAATATATGCCAGATCTCTGATAAATGCCATAAGAACAGAACAGATCAAGTGCTACTTGAGCCTGGCTGCATCAAAGGAGGATTTTGTTTAACTGATAATTCTACCAGACACTTAAAGTTACTCATCACTCAGATACTTAAAGTTACTCATTACTCAGTATCCTGGTTGAGTTGATGGCAACTCAGATTTCCTCCTTTAAAACAGATAATAAGGGGCTGGCTCTAGCTCAGCGGTTCCTTGCTCTTCAGTGAAACTAAAATAGATAATAAGGCTACATAGGAGTGTTTGAGGGCTTTGTCACTTAAAATGATATAAATCTAAAGTACTTCATAAAATGTCACAGGCAACACAAATATTAATTTATTTGCTCAAAATTTCTGAAAAACACCCATGTTTGGGGTCTTGTAATTTCCAGGTTTTTAAACTAGAGAGCACATCCAGTCATGTTTCCCCCAAGACTATAAGGGGCACTGGGAACAGCAGCCGCCACCTGCATGCAAGTGACTCACCCTGCACATGGAGGGGGTTACCTGGGACCCAGGCCCTACCCATTTGGACTCCTTCTCTCAGGGAGAGACTACAGAATGACCACAGGTCCTAAGCTGGGCCTGCTCTGGCTTCCTTTGGTAAAAGGGAAACCACATTCGTGGGAGATGCTGACCAGGGAGAGCTGTATTTCTCTAGAGCAGTGTGATTTTCCTTCATATCCTGAGGATCTAGGTGGGGAACAATGGAGATGGGCTGCCAGGAGGTGAATGAAAATGCTCAGTGGGGTTTTGTCTGCCCATACGATAGATCACTGCAGAGAATTTGGAGAAAGTGATTCAGGCAAATATCTAGTACTTTTTGTGCAAGCTGAAGATAGATGATATAAATAAAATTCTTTGTAATAGAATTTAAAAAACAAGAAATAGTAACACGTGAAACGTTTAGAGAATAAGCAGTACAAAGGCAGAGTTCCTCACAGTTTAGTGAGCTTAAGAATCACCAGGGGCACATATTTTCAATTCAGATTGACCTCCGTCCTCCCAGAAATTCAGAGTTAGTAGGTCTGGGGTGGGAGGCTCCTGAAGCTACAGCTTTAGATCAGGATGGCTAGGGAACCATACTGTGAGCCACTATGCCCTAGGGGCCTAGCCTCAAATAGGCCACTTTGCAGGATTGGGGATGGGGGTCTAGAAATTGCTCTAGAGGAATGGAGAATCCATGCTGGATGGATCATAATTTCAAAATATCCATTTTGATTAGTTTGACTTCTTCAAATTCAAGTGTTTTCTTCAGATTCAGACCACCCATGAGGTTACCTAGAGTCCTAAAACCCTCAGGAATGTTGCTGGCCATTTACCGGAGGGTAGGCAGCCTAGCCTAGTACAGAGGAGATGCGGCTCCAAAGACAAAGTTTGGTGGAAAGAAGGCAAGAAGAGGAATGAAAAGCTAAAGGCATAGTCCCAGCTACTCAGGAGGCTGAGGCCAGAGGATTGCTCGAGCCCAGGAGTTTGAGGTTGCCATGAGCCAGGCTTAGGCCATGGCACCCCAGCCTGGGGAGACAGAATGAGACTATATGGAAAGAAAGAAGAGAGAGAAAGAAGAAGCTAAAAGCAAAATAAAAGGACTGAGTTGCTGGGAGAAAAGAGCAAGGGGTAGAGCATAGGGATAGAAAAAGGAGGCCCTAAAAGGGAAGAAGGAGCCTCAGAGTGAGTACAGGGTGCGAGCCCAGGCCACCTCCCTAAGCATCAGGAAACCTGAAAAAACACACACCCATGTTGGGTTTATCCTATTTGTCAATTGTACTTGTTTTTTTCTTTCTTCTTCTTTTTTTTTGAGGCAGAGTCTCACTATGTTGCCCTCGGTAGAGTGTAATGGCGTCACAGCTCACAGCAACCTCAAACTCTTCGGCTTCAGGGATTCTCTTGCCTCAGTCTCCCTAGTAGCTGGGACTACAGGCACCCGCCAAAATGCCCAGCTATTTTTGTTGTTGTTGTTGCAGTTGTCATTGTTGTTTAGCTGGCCCCGGCTGGGTTCAAACCCACCAGCCTGGGTGTATGTGACCGGCACCCTAACCACTGTGCTACAGGCGCCAAGCCTCCACTTGGTTAAATTTACTTTCAGTGGCTGTATAATGTTGGCCCTGGAGAACAGGGGCCAACAAACTTTTGAGCAGAGGTCCTCAAACTTTTTAAACAGGGGGCCAGTTCACTGTCCCTCAGACCGTTGGAGGGCTGGACTGCAGGCCCCAGGACGAGTTGGCTGCTAAGCAGGACAGGCAGCGGTGGCAAAAACACCCTGCAGGCCCGTTAAATGTCCTAGGTGGGCTGCATGTGGCCCGCGGGCCGTAGTTTGAGGACGCCTGATTTAGAGTGTCTCCTTCAACCCTCTAATTTTACAGCTAGAGAAGCAAATTAAAGACACAAAACTGGCTCGGTGCCTATAGCTCAACCGGCTAAGGCGCCAGCCACGTACACCTAAGGTGGCGGGTTCGAATCCCCAGCCCGGACCTGCCAAACAACAATGACGGCTGCAACCATAAAATAGCCGGGCGTTGTGGCGGGCGCCTGTGGTCCCAGCTACTTGGGAGGC